>PVIY010006272.1:0-38914 GCA_004026745.1 Myrmecophaga tridactyla
ACAGGCCACCCCCCAGACCCTTCAGCCTTTCCAGTTCAAATCTGTTTTTCCATCTCAGCATCTTCTAAACCCCTAACAAAGGGTTTCCAGATCAATGGGAGCCCAGCTGCACCCAGGATCTGGGTGACTTCAACCCGTCCACGGAAGACCCACGGGCGGAAGGAAGACGGCAGGGTTCACACCGCACCCAACCCCCAGCTCAGAAACCGGGCCCCCGGGAGCCGCACCCACAGCTCGGCACCCAGCCCCAGTTCTCCCAGCGGCAGCCCGAGCTCCCCAGATTGAAAAGGAGTTATCTAATGAAAATTGTGTTAACTGACATTCCAGCCGACTGGGAGCAAATACCAGCGCTGTAAATCTCACCCTGGAAATTTTCTCCAGCCCAGAATAACAATAGGACCCTGCAAAGGGCTTTCACCAGCCCTTCTGGTTCCTCTCCTCTTGTCTGCCACCGTTCCTGTCATTCCTTATGTTACAGAACATCAATCATAAATAAAGACGTTGTCCCCCAGCCGGCCCTGGTCTCATTTACAAACATTAGCAGGGAATACGATTACCATTGGCCTTCCTGCCAAGCCCAGGGTGGCTGCCCAACTCTCCCTCTCTCTCTCTCTCTCTCTATCTCATGCACACCCCCCACTCTTCCAGAAAGGCCACTTTAGCATCTTTTAAACCGGCAAAGCACAGCTCGCCAGCCTGCCCGCCTCCAGCGGCTACCAAACTGTAGCCCCAACTCAAGCAAAGACCTGCAAATGCAAGGCATTCGCAGTTATTAACTGCATGCCTGAGTGCCCCGATTTTTCCTCCAGCTCAAAGGCTTTGGGGGAGGGTGGGGAAGGGGGTGGGGGGAGGAAGGAGGGAGACTGGGAAGAGCACAGAAGTGGGGGGCAAAGGGGGGGTGTTGTTGGACCACTTTATCAGAAGGAACTTAATGAGATTGGCAAGCGGAGCACACATAACGCACACAGAAAAAAGTGGGTCCCTTTTTATCTCCAGACTGATGCTCTCGCATCTTTCCGAATGCCACCGCCGGCCGAGGCGGGATGGATGCTCAAAGCGCCCCGGTCTCTACACCATTTCTGCACCCCTTGTTCCCGCCGTGCCTGCGGGGGCTTTCAGTGACTCCAAAGCTCGAGGGGAGGGGGTTCAAGGGTACTCAAGAGTACCTTTGGAACACCCGAAAGTACAGAGGCTCGAGCGGCGCCCCCAACGCGCATTCTCTGAGATGCATTCCCCAGTCCTCCTCTCCTAGGGGTTCAGCAGGGAACACCCCTAAATCCGGGAGAGACACAGGCTCCCAGAGACAGGTGGAGTGGGAAAAAAGTGTTGGGGGTTAGGAGCGAGCCGCTCTAGGGAAGGAGAGGGAAAGAGGTGCAAGGGGAGAGAAGAGAAAAGGATAGCCTGGAGAGAGGAGTCAAGAAGGAAGACGCGGTGAGGAAAAGCAGGAGGTAGAACAGAGCGGGGGAATATCCCATTTAAAAGTTCCCACGGGCCCGAGAGCCAGGAGTCACCTGCTCTGCCCGGCCCCCGGGCTCTCCATGGCCCCCAGGGCAGGAGCGCAAACTTGAGCGCGCCCTGGGCCCATCTCCACCGCCTGTCTCCACCTAGACTTGGGGAGGGAGTAGAAGGGGGACGAGACAAGAAGCAAAGACAAACCCCGATAACCCGGCCCGAGGAAGAGAGGTCTGCGGGTGCAGGCGGCCAGTCCGGCGGCGGCAGCTGGGGAGGCGGCGGCGGCCCCCGGGTGGCGGCGTGTCCCGGCTGTGCAATCAGGCGGGCGGTGGCGGCGGAGGTGCCGGCGGGTGGTAGAGCATGGAGCCGCCTCCTCGCCAACCCGGCTGCCTCCTCTTCTCTCCTCCTCCTCCTCCTCCTCCCTGCCCACTAGCTCCCTCCTCCCTCGCCCGAGCCCCAGCCGGGCGCGGACAGGCACGCGGCGCACTCCGCGGCCCTCCCCGGGCGCCGCGAAGTTGGGAGGCGCGCAAAGTGCGGCGCGAGGGGGGCCGGTGGGGGTCCCGCCCGCAGCCCCCGGCCCGGGCCCGCAGCCCCTGCCTTCCCCTCGCCTCGCCCGGACGCTCGCCAGCCGGCTCGCTCCTCGGGCCGAGAGCTCACTAGCGCTTCTCCATGGTCGCGGCGGCTAATCGATGATTGAACCGAACAAAGAGCAGCGGCGAGATCAATTCCTAATACCTATCGATGGGCAGCGGGCAGCCGAGCCCCGGCGAGCCCCGGCGGCCGCCACCCGCCGCCCCGGGGCGCCCGCCCGCCCGCCCGCCGGGAGACCTCCCCAATGCGCCCAGGGCGCGCCCGGGTGCTCCCCACGGCCGCGCGGCCGGCGCTGCCCGCACTAACCTGGAGTCGCCGTAGATCAAATCGCTTCCAATATTGAAACATCGATCCCACATTGGCGGCCATCTTGGGGGCTATTCGAGACGCACACACACAAGAGTTTGGCTTTTCTCAATGGCTGCACTCAATATCCGGGCTGGACTCCCCCCAGCCCCGGGGCCGCCGCCGGCCACCCGGACCCTGCGTGCCGCCGCCCGAGGCCCCCCGGGCGCCCCCCGGCCTCCTGCCACCCGCTGCCCCTCGGCGCCGCCGCGCCGCCGCCTCCGCTGGGCCCGGGAGCCGTGCGCCCCCCCGACCCCCGGAGGGCGCGGGCGGAGCGCGCCGGGCGGGGAGCTCGGCGCCCGCCCGGGGGAGGCGGCCGAGGATGGGGTGGGAGGGGAGAGGTGGGGGGGAGGCAGCCTATCCAAGAGGCGCCGGCGCCGCGGTTGCCCTGCCTGCAGCCGGCTCCCGGGCCTGCGGAGCGCTCGCTGCATCTCCCCCCCCAAGTCCGGGGTCGGTGTGCCGCGCGATTGCACTTGACTTTGGCTTTTTGCAAACTTATCAATACTGACGTAACGTGATGATCAATGCAAAGGGAAGTTTGGGGGGGGTGCGCTGCGGGAGGCAGGCGCTCGAGGTGCCCGCCCCCCCCTTGCACCTGCCTCTCCCCACCCACACACACATTGCATACTTAAAAAAAAAGTTAATAGTTTGCAATGCATTTTTTTTCTTTTGCTATCTTAGCACACACACACACACACACACACACACACAACACGTGCCTCCGGCTGCCGCCGCTCCTCGGGTAGCTAAGCTTTGGATCCGAGGCGAGAGCCGTAGCCCCAACTACTGTAAAGGACCCGGCGGGCGGGCGGGGGGAGCTGCCGGGGGGCGCCACTGAGTCGCAGGAAATGTCACCGCCGCCGCGCAGCTTCCACGCCATTACAATGTTTGGGTTATAAGAGGGAGGATAGCTCTAGCGTAGCATCCTTCTTTGCAGGGGGAGGCTTTTATTGTTACTGTTGGAGGTTCTTTGCTCAGCTGTGGGGGTCCCAGGGCCTTTGCAATGGTGGTGGTGGAGTCTTTAGCCCAGTTGTAAGGTCTCTCCACAACTTTGCAATAAGAAGCTTTTTACTGTTGTGATTATTGTTGAAGGGGAATCTTAGCCAAACCACTGAAGCTTTCCCCCGAGTGGGAAGGCTTTTATTGTCGCTGTTATTTTTGTCCAATTGCTTAGCTTTTCTCTTTAGGATCTGTTGAGGGGGGCTTTAGCCCAGCTGTGGGGGTTCTAGATCCTTGGCACCTGGGAAGGTTTCTGCTGATCCCATCGCCATTATTCTTAGGGGTTCCTTAGTCTTACCTCCAGGTCCTTTGCAAAACGGGCTCCTCTATTATGGTTGTCTTTGGGAGCCAGCGGTTAGCCCAGCTGGAGGGGGAGTTCGGGTCTTTGGCAATTCCTCAGACCCCAGGATAGGGGTGGATTTCTTATTTTACATTTTCCTCCTTTTTTTTTTTTGCCTCTGCAAACAAGAAGTCTCCAGTCCCGTTGCAACATTCACACCCACAGTAGGAACACAAAGATCCCCCACCCCCAGTGCCACCCCACAGACTTTCCTCCTTACCTTTGGGTCACCATCCTCTCTGGCGTTCCCCCCACCAAATCCCACCCCGCCTCTTCCCCCCATTTCCACCCCCCAAAAGGGCATCTTTTTCCTTTTTCTCTGACCAAAAGATTTGCTTTTATGGATAGCAAATGGAAATTATATTCTCTCTTTATGACCCTGCTTGGACTTCTGACATCACTCTCGGTCTGGGACAATAGATCAATACAGAGGGTTATAAAAAAGATAAAGTTTAGAAGAGTTGTAAAGGAGAGAGAATCGTGATGGATATTTTTGATGATTTTCCAATATTTGTATCTCAGAGCACGTGCTTCAAGGCAATTAAAGTTTTTAATGTAATGTAAATAATTGTTTCATAAATGCTTCAGAAGAAAGTTGTGATCTTACTGAGCAGTTGCTCGAGCTGTTTAAAAAAAAATGCAATGTGATTTAAACAAGGATACAGTATTTCTGTTGCCATCCCCATACATTTTCCATGAGCCTTGGATAAATACATTAATGCAGAAGTTGAAGAACTAGCAAGACCAAAAGTACAGCGTTCACCAAGATGTAATGAATTAGGCCTAGTTAGCAATTCCGAGTGGCCTGTTTCCCTGCCAGATTAAATTGCACGTGATGTGTGGTTTATCTCAGCTCTCGATAACTTCACGTTTAAATTATAGCTCTCATTTCTGCAAAATGAATTTAGGGAAATTTCATAACTATCGCACTGCAATTTTTTTTTAAATGGCTGCATTTTTTCCTGAGCATCTGTAAAGCTTGTCTTTGAGTCTGTTTTTAAAAGACCTGCAATAAAAAAAAAAAAAAAAAGTACGTATCTGGAGTAAGTGTGAAATCCTTCAAGGCAATTTTTAACGAACGAAGGTTTTGATAAAAAGATGAATTCAGATTTGCTTCTGACTTTGCAGTAATGGGACAAATTGATAGCATGTGCCTCTTGATAGGATGTACTGAGAAGGACATATCACTTTTGTCATAGTCCCACAAGTGCCTAATCTGAATCTAATTGAGAAGAAATATCAGACAAACCCAAACGGAGGGAAAATTCTATAAAATAAACAGCAAGTTGCTTCACAAATTTCAATGTCACATGAAGCACACAGAAAGACTGAGGAACTGTTCCTGACTGAAGCAAGCTAAAGAGACATGACAACTGTTTAAAATGCATGATGTGGGGCATTAATTGGGACCAATGGCACATTTAGAACAAAGTCAATGGATTAGATAATAATACTGTGTCGATGTTAATTTCCTGATTTTGATCACCATACTGTGTCTATGTAACAAAAATGTCCTTGTTTTTTGAGAATGCACACTGAATTATTTAGGGGCCAAAGGAGAAACATGTCTGCAACTAATTCTCAAACAGTTCGGACAAAATATATATATCCATATATCTCTATCTTTGTCTGACTATGGGGAAAATGATAAAGCAAATGTAGCAACACTTAACAGTTCACAACTTTAGGTGAAGCCCATACGGAAATTCTTTGTCACTTTCTTTGCAACATTTCTGGGAATCAGAAATTACGTAGAAATAAAAAGTTAAAAGAAAAAAATAAATATACATCTAATGTTGTTTCAGCTGTTAAGGACTATTGGGCTTAGAATACAAATTCCGTATGGAACTTTCCCACTTTCCAAGCTGACGTAGGCTGCACCTTTGACCCAGCAGGAAATTGCCACGGCAAACATGCTTACCGAGGAGCGGCGAGAAAATCCAATAATTCAGATTGTTTTAAGTCTGTGATATTTTTAAATGACTTAATGCAGTGGGTCTCTGAAGAATTCCGACAATTTTAATGGTAGAAACTAGCAGTGCCACTGAGGAGCTGGTTGCTACATAAATACTGAATGATCGTGTCTTTCTGTCTGCCTGAAACATATTAGCTTTGCTTAGTGGCTTATTGCTTTATTCACAAAATAAATTTCAGCCGTCTCGCCCCACCATATTCTGAGCCCATAGTGATCCACTACCTTATTAGATGTGAGGGCTTAAATTCCAAAGGCATCTGTTACCGCCTCGGACTCGGCAAAAATGAATTAAGCAGTTAAGTGTTTATCCCCTAAACAGAGTTAGCTGTGAAAATGATATTATTATGGGTGGTCCTTAATGAAAGATGGGAAGCCAGGAAATTCAGACTTTTTCAGCAAACAATGAGCCTTGGATTTGGAAACTAAAGCACTCACATCTTAAAGATGCTTGTGAAAAGCGGTTTTTCATGGTCTTAGCACATCCCCTAACCACAAACACACACGCACACACCATACACAGCTATACAAAAACTTAGACAGGTTCCTGGTCGATTCCTGATTCCCAAAGACCCACCCATCGAGATGAGTATTAAAATATAACAATGGAAAGAAAGACCCCAGGAAGAAGCAGGGGGCAGCTTGGGGGCAGTCTATACCGAAAACAGAAGCACACAGAGAGCCAGGATCCTTTAGGAAATTCATAAACTGTGTAAGAATCTCGGGGAAGATAATGGCAGTTCCTTAGCCACAAACATAATGATATGCGAAATCCCAAGCATCAAAGCTGAAACAAAAGAAAATGTCCTTCGGTAGCTGTGCATCGCCCACCGCAGCTGCCGGGCAGGGAGAAACACAACTACAGACTCCAGTGGTAAACAGCCACAGGAGAGGGCGAGGGCATTGGGGCCTGCCTGGCTGACACCCTGCAGCTGTCGGCTCCTGGAGGTTGGTCCACAGTGGGTCCGAGGATCCAGAGGCCGGCAAGACTGCTACAAGATCAAGGCATTCCTTGCATGTGTGGCACCTGGCACGATGCTGTCAACCACTACCATTTATTAAGCACCTACTGTTTGTTGGCTACTTTATCACTGAGTCATTAGGTTGACACAGTAGTTAGGGGCAGGATGCTGGAGCTAGACTCTCTAAGTGTAAATTTCAGCTCTGCCACCGCATGAGCTCCAGGACGCTGAGCGGTGATTTACCCTCTCTGTGCCTCACTGTCATCATCTGTCCAATGGTGCTAATAATTGCACATTGGGGTGAGGATTAAATGAGATAATCTAAGGAAAGCACTATATAAGTGGACACTATGTAGTTGCTCCTATTAGGATTGGCCTCACAGTGCCCAGAACCGGGATTAGTGTCCACATTTTGCAAATGGAAAGACCGAGGCCCTAAGCAAGGAAGTGGCTGGCCCACCGTCACCTGGTTGGCAAGTGGCACGATCGAGACTGATACCTGGGCACTCTTGCCTCACGCCTGGGGCTCTTTGCACTTGAGCCTGCTCTGCTGGCCATGGGGAAAAGCAGACTCCCAGAAAGCAAGGGCTGGAGCCTTGGTCAAGTGCCAACTCTCAGAGCCCAAACTGGAAGGATGGCTCCCTTGGCTCGATTCGTCTCCAGTGTCAGGGACTAGTCCATTGAGCAATGTGAACTCAGACTGTGCTGATTCTCCTTTTGCTTTCCTCCCCCATTCACCCTCCACCGATTGGGTGGCCCAGGAGACTGACCCCTGTGAACTATGACTCCCAGGCTCCCTTGCTGTCCCATCTGGCTTCCACCTGGGTTTGACCAATGGAAGGTCCTGGGAGGTGAGAAGCAGGGCAGAGGGAAAGGTTGGGGTATTTATTCCCCAGCTTTCTCCGTACTTCCCCTGCACTTCTGGCAGCGGCTGGGTCCCTCTATAGCCACAGCACAGGTAGGCCATCTCCCAGCACTCCTGCTCTCATGAGGCTGCCGGAAACCCTGCCTCTTCAAGTCTGGGGTGGAAATGGTTTCTGCCTGTTACTGGTGCCCAGATTGCAACATTCTCCTGCCCAGATGTCCCTAAATAGTCCCCTCATTCAAAAATCCCAGCTGAATGCACTTTCCACTTTCTGTTGGGACCATGAATAATACACCTACCACGGAGTACTATACAACCATTAAGAAGGATGAGAACGCTGTCCATGCCACGGTGGAGATATTTCTAGGATGTATCGTGGCAGCCCAAGGGTGGGGACACCCCTCCTTGGGGAAAAGGGTGGAGCCTCGAGCACGCACAGTCCGTGCGACCAACTCAGCATTTAAAGGCCACCGGGCCTATCGCTGTTGGTAATCAACTTTCCCGAGACCCAGCTGAGACTTCTGTGCGGCCAGGACTCTGGAGGCTGCTTGTACAAGGCACTCCCCTTCCCCTTGTTTTTTGTGGATCACTGATTTCCATTTCCCAAGCAGCCGCCCTTGGGAAAGAGCTGTTCCCTGTGAGCAAGTCCCGAATTGAATTAAACTCGTGGGGAAATTTTTGCCTGGTGTGTTCTTTGATTTTGGGCTTGAGCTAGGCTGGAATGCATGTAGTAAAGTGAACATAAGCAGGTTTTAGAACAGTATTATGCACTAATCCTAAATTTGCTTAAAATATGTGCACATAGGAAAAACTCAGAGAAAATTAGATGTCAAATGATGAAAGGACATTGGTTCTAGAAAATGGGCTCAGAGGCCTCTCGTAATTGCTACATCATTGGCTTCATTATTTTATGAACTTTCAATAATTATGAAAGTCATTATTAAATGACTTTAAACATCAGGAATTTTCATTTTGGGGGTGGGGGAGCTCAGTTTCCTCCTGGGACCCTGAACTGATACAAAGAATTCAATACCCATCTGAGACGCCTAAAAAGGAAAGCCTGATGAGGTCCATATTTATGAACCTAATATGGTGACAATGTCATCTCTCTCCAGATTAATCCATAAACTCAAGACAATTCCAACTGAAATCCCAACAAGATTTTTCACAGAGCTTGACAAGCCCATCTTAAAATTTTATGGAAATACAAGGACCAAGAATAGGCAAAGCAGGTTTGAAGAATAACAACAAGGAGGACTTTGCCATTAGCTATCAAGACTTATTACAAAGCTATGATAATAAAGGCACAGGGATGGGCAAATAGACCCAAGGAACAAAATTAAGAGACCAAAAAGCAAACTCACACAAAAATGTGGCAGAGCTGGCATTATAAATCAGTGAGGAAAGGATGGATTTCATTTTCAATATGGTGTTGGGCCAACTGGTTATCTGATTGGGAAAAAAAATACAATTAGCGATCCCTACCTCACACCATATGCAAAACTCAATTCCAGGTCAAGAAGCCCACAAAGGATTTAAAGAAAGAAATCCAGCACGTTCCTTTCTTCCAATAGCATGGAACATGTGAACTGAAAATTATATTATTAAGCTGACTTCATTATGCCATATCTGTTTTTTCATTTTTTTGTTTTTAAAGCATCCTGATAGCTTTGGCCAAGAATTAGTTCAGTGTTCCTTTCAGAGCTGGATCTGAATTTTCTTTTGGCATTCCCAGTATGAAATGGCACATGGCACTTGGAAACTTCCAGGAGATTTAGGGACATTAACTAGAGTTCCAAGGACCCTGTTCCACATTGCACAGGCCCTTCCTCCAGGCACACGGCTGCCCAAGTCCCCCAGGGAAATGGGCCAAAGGCAGGGGGCCACTTTCCAGCCCTGTACACTGGAGTACCCATCCCACCATTAGCCTCTGGGACTCTAAGTTCCAGGGACTCTCCACCCTGCAAAAACTGGGCCTTCCAGCACATCTCCTTACCTGCCCAACGAAAATGCTACAAACAGGACCCCAAAACCCTCAGTGAAGAGGGTAGACTGTTGCTGTAGGTTTTCTTAAGTGAACAGGCAGGAGGAACCTAATGCCTTAAAATCCATTTTGCTTCTTTTTTTCCCCCAAAGCTCCCTTCATTCAAGCAGCCTCTCCAGTCTCTATTTTTAATTTCTCTCCCCTCATACTGCTCACCATCCTCTCTCACCTATTCCTTCACCTTCAGTTTCTCTGTCTTCCCCACCTCTTCTCCCTCTTCCTCCTCCTTTTCCTATGCCTCCTCCTTCTCTCATTTCTCCTCCTTCTTCTTCAAATCTGGGGTTCTCACGTTTAGTCTCATCAGCCAAACGTGGGCCCAGAAGCCAAACTAGAAAAGTGATCATTCTTTTGTTCCTTTGGTAAGATGGAGGCTCACACTTGAATTTCTTTTTGCCCCTATCCTGCCGTCTTCATTCTCACCAGCAGCAGTAGCATTGGCACAGTGGTGCCTGCTACCCACCAGGGGCTTCACCAACATTCTCCCCAGACCTCACAGCAGATAAGGAGGGCAAGGCTGGGTCCCTTTTGCACATGAGTGAGCTGGGGCTCAGAGGCCTCTCCAACAGGAGCATGGCTGAGCAGGGTTTGGGAGCTGGGTGTAATGTGGACCTTTTGGCCGTCCCTGTGGAAAAGTCTTGGCCCCTGCTCGAGCTTCCCCTGCTGCCCAGGAAGGATGTGGGGCATCGACGGAGCCGAAGGCACTTCTGGAAGATGCCGTCCAGACAAATCTGAGCCAACGGGGGCCACATCCTCTGACCTGATAGCCATTCCTCGGGTTACTAGTCCTTCAGCTTCTGGTTTCTTAGCTCTTGCCTTCTACAAACCAATATGACAGGAGAATCATGATAATGCTCCTGTTTTCCGCTGCATTCCTCTTGCCAGGCTCGCCCTGCCCATTATCTGACCGCACCTGGATTTAAGCACTGCCATGTTTTCCCACTGACAGCTGAGGAAACAGGATCCCAGAGAGTAAATGACTCATCCACGGTCACCCAGCCTGCCAGCCACAGAGCTGGGGGTCAACTCCTGTTTGCTTCCGTTCTGGGGCTCAAGCTCTGAACTCTGAATCTACCCTCTTCCCCTCCTCAGCTGCCGGGAGGAGCTGAGCCGGGATTGGAACCCAGAGTTGACTCTCCTTTGCATCCACAGTTTCGACGGCACCATGCAGAGCTCTGAGGATCCATGACGAAGGTTCTAGAAGCCTCCATCAAAGGTTGGGTCTGCACACTTCCAACCTCAGAAACCTCTGCAGACTAAAAAATCAGCATTTAGGGGAGCAAAGTCCCCCTTATTCAGCCACTCCCATCCCAGGAAGCAAATCAAGCCCCCCAGCCATGGCCAGTCTTGCTCGAATCCTTGGTGTCCACCTTTTTGGCAAATGTGCTAGGCAGCAATAACCACCCCCTGCCCCCAGAGGTCATCTGGTCCATCCCCCTGCCTTGGGGCAGCCTGGGAAAGAGACTCCAAAGTGATCCCCAGTTGAGGTCTAACGTGCCACCCTGTGCCCACACTCCTTCTGCACATGCTCACACTTGTACAAATTTGCAGATGTGCACACACATGTGGATACACCTGTATAGAAGCACCCACACATACTCCTGTCACGTTTACTCACACTCACACCCACAGATATTGTGTGACCACATTACCTTCTGCACACGCTCACTTGTGTACATGTTTGCACGTACATATGCACACATATCTGCACACACCCTTGTTTATGTCCGATTGCACACACACAAGCCAGAAAGAGATGTTTCGTCAGGGCCACACCCATTTGCTCTCACATACATTTGCACAGCCCACATGTGCACCTGGGAGTGCATTGCGTGGACCCACACACGTGTGCGTGTGCCCAGCTGTACCTTCCAGAGACGGGCCTTTGGCGAAAGCCCCACCTGGTGGACACTGGGTGTATCTGCCAGCCCCGCCTCTGGCCGGGCCAGCGGGAGGGCTCTGACCCGCCAATAAGGAACTGTGCTCGGAGCTGAACGTTATGGCAACCCCTGCCCCTTGAGACCTCCATTCTCTCCTCCTAGCCCCTGCCCCAGGCAGACAGTTCCATTGGCCAAATGCGGTGATAAGAGGGCTAAATTTGAATCTCTGCTCTGCCACTTGCTGGCCAGGGAATTTCTCCCCGTAGAGCCTCAGTATGCTTGTCTGTAGAATGGGGGTAAAGTGCTTAAACAGGCGTTCGCCAGAAGGAAACGACATCACGGATGCAAAGCCAATTGCTGTGTACCTCGGACATAGCCCAGAATGGGTTCAAATCGAGCGGCTGACCCTGGCTCTGCCCCTTTCTGGGTATATGGACAAAGTCCTTTCCCTGCCCTTGGACAAGTCACTGCACCTCCCTGAGCCTGTTTCATCAGCTGGAGAGTGAGATAAAGCCCCCAGCGGGGGAAGCAAACGATATCGTGGATGCCAAGTCAGATGGGGGTGACAAAAGGCAGGGCTAGATTCAGAGAGACCCAGGTTCGAATTCCGAGTGGCATCCTGGCTCTGCCTCCTTTTAAATATGACCTTGGGCAAGTCACTCCACCTCTCTGAATCTCAGTTTTCCTGTCTGTGTAATGGATGAGGATGAGATGACACAGTGCCCGGGGAGTGTCCACGGCAGGCCTGTGGGCTGCCCTTAGCAGCACTGAGGTTTGGAGGGAACAAGTGGATTTGGAGGGGTTGGTGAGTTGACCCTTGGGAGCCCAATATCATAATCATAGAATTATAAGTCATTAAAATGAAATCACAACATGCCAGGCACTGTAATCAGCACTCTCTAAGAATTACCTCATTTAACATGACAACAACCCTAGGAGGAGGCTCTGTTGTCACCTCCATTTTACAGGTTAGGCTCATGAGGCAGGAAGGGGTGATGAGCTTGCCCAGGCTCAGGAAGCCAGAGAATGGATGCAAATCCAGGCCTCCTGTTTCCAGAGCCCTCCGGCTTGCTCGCTTCCACTGTGCTGTTCTCCCAGCCCCTCCTAAGCCTGGAAGCTTCCGTGGGGGCCCAAGTCTGGCTCTAGAGAGCGAGTTCTCCCCCAGGAGAGTTCCTGACAGCCTCACTCTTCCTCCTGATCCCCAGGGAGGCAAATGGCCACATAAGCATCCTGTGTTTCCCTGAGGGCTGCTGAATTAAGATAATCTCAGGGAGGCAATAAACGCGATGGAAATTACGCTAATTAAAGAGCATCTGCTAATTGTGGGAGCCTGTGTCAGAAAACTTGCATCTGCTGGATGTTGCTAAGTGGCACGAAGGTGGAGGGAACCTGGCTGGCGAGGCCTCGCCCCACTGCCGAAGCGACACTGCAGAGCGGAGGGACAGATGGTGGCCTAGACAAGAGACGAATGTAAAAGAGAGATTAGGCATGGGAAATTGTGCCTTCCACACTTTATTTAAAAGTCAGTCACTGGGAAATGGCTGCCGGATGACACCAGCGATGGCAGAGACAGCTCCAACGTGGCGTGCTATGCCGTAGGGCACTGGACTCGGTGCTGAACCCGACGGGCTTGAGACCCTTCCCAGCTTAGCCTCTCTGGACATGGCTTCCTCTCCAGAAAATGAAAGACTAGCACCTCCTTTTGGGAGATGGTGTCTTGAGCCCCAGTTCTCCAGCCTTTCCTGTATCTGGGCCCCATGCCATGTGACTTTGCAGCTATCTTCCCAATGTGGGTGGAGCATACCTCCCTCCCCTCTTGACCTTGGGTTTGGCCACGTGACCTCATTGGCCAGTAGAGCCAAGTGGAAGTGGTAGCTGCCAGTTTCTGTTAGGTCTTGCGATCCGGCGGTTTCCACTTGCCCTTTGCCATGGAAAGAAGCTGCCCAGGCTGATCCCAGGGGAAGAGTGCAAGATGATCGGGAGGAGGCTGGGTTCCTGAATCGATGTGGAGGAATCAGTGTAGAACTTTTACCACCCAGGAAGAATCGGGGCCAATGAAACCATCTTCCACAGGTGGATATTCTCCTGACTCCACGGTAAGGAATAAACATCTCCTGCGCTGACGGATGTGGGGCTATTTGTTACTGCAGCCTCTGGATCTCGTGCTCCACCACTGGCAGGCTGCACCCTGCCCCCTCCCTTGAGCCAGGCTTGTGGGTTCACCAACCTCACTTCTCACCAAAGTCACACAGCCAGAAGGGCACAAGACCTCTCTCAGGCCATCTGCCTGCCCCTCCTAGGACCCTCCTTGGCCCATGAGTGAGGTTTCCTGGTGCTCTTGCTAGCTCTGCTGGATTCTGGGGTCCCTGGCCCTGGGTTATGGGGTCCCAGCAGATCTCACACTCAGCCAGCCAGAGTCACGATGCCATGTGGCTTTGGGAAAGTCACCTAGCCCCACTGAGGCCTCATTTTTCACATCTGTAAAAGGGCAGTGGTGTTCCCTGCTTGACCCAACTTAGGTGGCAGGAAAAACCATGCCCATCATAGAGGAGTTTTGAAGACTTCTCCAGAAATATGAGGCATTTTAAGGCCCATTGTTCAATACTAACTTCAAGAGGCATCAGTGAGATGAATAGAGGAGTCTCTCATCTCCCTTGCCCCAGCCTCCCCTCCACCCCCGTACCCACCTACTTTTTCCTTCTATTTGTTAAGGGCTTGGCTCTCAGCTTCTTTGACAAGTTGGTGCTCAAAAAAAACACTAAGACCTAAGGCATCCTGAGAGTGGCCCTGCCCAAAGGCACACCTTCTTAGAGCTTAATGTGACAGCCAGAAATAGGCATTTCACAGAAGAAGAGACTCAAAGGGCCAATAAACATATGAAAAGCTACTCAGCCTTACCAGTAATTAGAACAATTCAATTGGCCCAAATTTTAAAGCCTGATAATTCCAAGTGTCAGCAAGGATACTGAGCAACTGGAACTCTCATACCCTGCTGGTAGGAGTGTGACTGATACATCCACCTTGGAAAGCAATCTGGCCTAAATGAGTAAAGTTGAACATAGGCAAGCCATTTGCCCCAGTAATCTACTCCTAGGAATACACCTAGCAGGAACTCATGCCAAATGCACTGGGGACAAGACTGTTTATAAATGATTGCTCATAACAGAGAAAGAAGGAAGGAAGGGAGGGAGGGGGCGAGGGAGGAAAACAATCCAAATGTCCATCAACAGACTGGATAAGTAAATTGTAGCATATTTACACAATAGAATTCTACAAGTGATACAATTACACTAATCAATGTGGAAAACTCTCACAAACAATGCTGAGTGAAGAAAGCAAGTTGCAGAAAAACACAAACCATGATACTATTTATATAAACTTTAGAGGCAGGCAATGTAACACTATGTATCTTTAAGGGTTGTTTCAGTTTATAAAAGCTACCCGAATGCAATATTTCAGACATGGGTTGGCTTTTACAATAGGGATTTATTAGCTTACAAATTTACAGTTCTAAGGCAATGAAAATGTCCAAATTAAGGTATCAAGAAGAAGACACCTCCTCTGAAGATAGTCTGCTGGCATCCAGGGCTCCTCTGTCAGATGGAAAGGCACATGGCCGGCATCTACTGGTCCTTTGTTCCCAGGTTTTGTTGCTTTCAGCTTCTGGTTCCAGTGTCCTCTTCTCTGAGCTTCTGTGGGTCTTCTCTTAGCTTCTCCAGAACATTTCTCTCCAAAAACTCTCTAGGCTTTTTCTGTCTTTTACCCTTTCATAAAGGACTCCAGTAAAGAAGTAAGGTCCACCTTGAATGGGCTGGGTCACATTTCAATTGAAGCAGCCTAACCAAAAGGTCCCACCCACAGTAGGTCTGCACTCACTTGAATGAATGGAAAGAACATGGCTTCTCTGGGGAATACAGTTTCAAACCAGCACCAGGTATACTTGCGCATTTAAAAAACACTTAAGGGCGGACCATGGTGGCTCAGCAGTCAGAGCTCTTGCCTGCCATGCCAAAGGTCCAGGTCGGATTCCTGGTGCCTGCCCATGCAAAAAACAAAACACAAAAACAAACAAGCAAACAAACAAAAAAACCCACTTAAATTCATAGAGATGACCAACCAAATTCAGGAATGGAGAGTACCTCTGGTGTGGGGCTTGGGAGTGGGGAAGAAAGGAATGAGATTGCGTGGAGCTCTGCAGAGGACATTAGCTGATAATTATTTTTTTAAAGCTGGGTGGTATGTCTACAGCTGCTGCAATATTATTCTTTATACCATCTCCTATCTGGAGTAGATCATGATATGTCTTAAAACAACGAAGTGGAACAGAGGCTGTTTGTTTTGATGGGAAAAGCACTAACGCCTGCACTTTCCGGGGGGCCTGGAAATTCTCTCCATTTTTCCGGACCTCAGTTTCCTTGCATAGCGACCGTGAGCTTCTGAGATCATGTCGCTGAGATATCTGGTACATAGTGGGCATGCAATCGTTGGCAGTGATTGTTGGTCCTTCTGGTAAGTTCTGATTTTCCCATGGCAATTTTCTTAAATCAAGGTGACTTAGGGCTACCAAACATACAAGTGTAGAGAAGGGCAAAGGAGAGGCAGCAACGTTCCTGCCATCTGCTCCTCTTTGGAATCCATGCAGCCGGAGAGCCCCGCTCACCAGGTTCTGTGTCTAAAGCCCTGTCCACACAGCAAACTGCTCCAGACACGGGATTCCCCAGATCCCAAACCTCTGCACATCTGAGCATGCCACAATCCAAGCAGCACACCCTAAGCCCTTCTACAAACCCCACTGCAAGATGCCAGCCGTCCGCAAAAGGTGCTCATAGAGCATCAGTCACCAGGAGCTTACGGTTCCTTTTTTCAGCCACGAAACACTATTTATTGACACCCAATCTGTGCCACATCCTATGCCTGGTGTTGCAGATACAAGAAGCAAGTCCTTGGGTTACCGTCTTATGGAGACCACGGCCCAGAGGACAAAACACGAGACAAAAGCAGAATAACGCTGCAACTACAAACCTGGAATCAAGCACTGACGGAACCGACTTCCAGGCCACTGGTAGACAGCAGGTACTCAGAAAATATTTATGGCAGGAAGAGAGGGAGGGAAGGAGGAGGGGAGAGATGGCATCTGTGGGCACGCAAGGTAGAGAAAGGGAGAGATGGTTCATTGTCTGGAGTTACAAAGAAGGCTCCTTGGAGAAAGTGCGATTGGTATGCATCATGTTTTTCCTGGCTTCCTTCTTGACTCATTCAAAAGGACCTAGGTAGCACGGCAGTCACAACCCCCAAAGCACAGTGGCTTAAACAACAGAAGTTTATTTCTTGCTTCAGCCCCTCTGTGGCTCAGCTGAGGCTGTGCCAGGCTGTCCCCACTTGGGGACCCAGGTTGATGACACCCCTGACCTGGGGGTCACAGCAGGAGAAAGGGACATACAGCCACCAATGCATTGTCTCCTGGAAGCTTCCATCTGGAGATAACTCATCTGGGACTCACATTCCATCAGCCAGAGCAGGCCACTCAGGTCCACCCAGCCTCAGGGAAGTGAGTGAGCCCCCACCAGGTGTCCAGAGGAGAGGATACGGGTCACGGCATTTATCACTGCTTCTCCAGCTGGTGCGCCAAGCTCTGGGTTAGAGACCCTTGCTGGGAGAAGTTCAGGGGGAAATATTTTAATGAGCTTTGTGGTTCTGCAAAGGCAAGTCCTGCAGTGAATCTGCGTTTCTTACAAAAAGGACAGCATGCAAATGACTTTAGGTGGCAAAATTGTTAGGGTGTCACCAAGTATGTGGCCTCCTCTGGGGGAAATCTCAGAGGCAGCGGTGAGAGAGCCCTGGGGTCAGAGTTAGGTTGGAAGGAACCAGCCTCAGCATCTTGGCCGCCCAGGACAAGGAGAGAAAAGGCCACCAATGGACTCCTTGGGCAAGACATGGCGGACAAGCCCTTCTATGTATGGAAATACCTGATTTCTAATTCTAGGTGTATTTCGGTACAATTCTCAGTTCCTGACCCAGGTCTGAGAAAACAACTGGGTCTCTTTCCTTTCTAGAAACCACTTACTTTCTATTTTAAGCCCCCACCTGCGGTGGCATGGTGGGGAATTTGATGGCAGCCATTTTCACGTCCCCACCTTCTCCGTGGGGTCATGTCAAGGTCGTGGGATGTCCTCTCTGGTTGTTGAGACATCTGTCTTCCACCACACCCTCCTGCCCTCCCACCACAAACCTGGAGAGCCAAATTGACAAAAAAAAACTATCTCCCTTTTTTCTTGAGGGCAGGAAGCATGTAACTTTCAAACTCTTTTAGCGTAGGAAAGAAGGAAAGAAACGTAAGACAGTACCCTGACATGAAATAATTGCCTAAACAATAGGGCCAAATCGTCTCTTCCTCCATGCAAGTTTTCCCTTCCTCCTTGAACGGTCAGGGCTCACCCAGAGAAACGGAGCCAGTGGGAGAGATATATGAAGGGAGTTAGCCGAGGAATGGGCTGGCATAGCTATGGGCACAGGCCACAGAAACAGAAGTCTGTTTCTTGCTCTTGCTCTAGGCCCACCGTGGCTCAGCTGAGGCTCTGCCTGGCTGTCCCCACTCGGGGTCTTCAGCCGATGGAGCCCCCCCCATTCCTGGAGCTCTTGGCAGGAAACAGAAATACAACAAATCGTGCATTAACCCAAAACTGCAGGCTGTGAGGAAGAGCAGGTTGGAACTGTACAGCAGGGGGTTCCGCTGTCCCCAGGTGAGATTCTTCCTCTCAGGGAAACCTCAGGCCTGCTCATAAGGCTTTCCCACTGATTGGGTCAGGCCCACCCAGAGGGGCTGGGTGAATTCTCTTCACCTCAAGTCAGCTGATCTAAGACTTTAGTCACATCCACAAAAGACTGCACAAGATTATAAAAAAGTACTGGGAAAGTCCCTTGAGGGCTGGGAGAAAAAACAGGGAACTATTAAACCTTACCATCTGGGAATCCACTGATACTGTGTCAAACATTAGGGACACTGACATCAATAGGCCAAGCCCTCGATCTTGAGGTTTGCTCTTGAGAAGCTTACGTAGGTAGCAGAGAAGCTTAGACCACCTATAGGCATGCCTAAGAGTTACTTCTGGAGGACCTCTTTTGTTGCTTAGATGGGGCCTCAGTCTCTCCAAGTCCAACTCTGCAACTGAAATCATTGCCCTCCCCGCTACATGGGACATGCCATCCAGGGTGAAAGTCTCTCTGGCGACATGGGAGATGACTCTCAGGGATGAATCCAGACCTGGCACCATGGGATCAACAATTGCATCCTGATGAAAAGGGGAAAAGAAGTGTAACTAATAAAGTATCAGTGACTGAGAGAGTTCAAATAGAGTCAAGAGGCTACTCTGGAGGTTGCTCTTACACAAGCTTCAGGTAGACCTTTGCTACCTATCATAGCCTGCCCACCCCCAACCAGGACCATTCTAGCCAATCTGAAAGAATACCTACGGCAATATATAGATTCTACAAAGGCTCCATGCATTAGAGTAACTTTCCAGAAACCTACAACCTCCAGATGGGTCCCTAGACCAGATAAGTCCTGAAACCTAGAGGGCCCAGGCTCTCCAGAACATCAGCTAGTTCCATCTCCCTACCCCATTCTAGTGACAGACCCTTCCAACATGAAAAAGTTACAATGGGCATAGCCCAAACACCCCTAAAGAGAGGGATGGAAAGATCAAAGGTGATGGTGGAGTTATACAGAGAAGGTAGGGTCTAACAAATGAATATGATTGCTGAATCATTAAACTGATATCTCTTTTAGTCTCTGTATCTTCGAGTAGCTCGAAGTAAACACCTAACATTGTGGAATTGTCACCCATGCCAAACTCTGAAATATGTTCTACAACTAATTGTGGTGCTGTTCTTTGAAATCTATTACTTTTTTTGTATATATGTTGTTTTTCTCAGAAAAGAAAAAAAAAAGTAAAAAACCCAGCATAGCTGCACCGGGATCAGTGGTCAATTGAGTATCAGGTGGCAACTTAGCCATATTGCCAGGTAAAAGCGACCATCACGCCTCTCCCATAAACGTGTCCTGGTATCCTCAGGATCAACACTGCGTGTTGATCGGTATACTGGCAGTGTGGGCAGCCAGTGCTTTTGCAGTTGAATGAGCTTAAGCCAAAGAATCTGTCGTTTCCCTTCTCCCGACAGGGCCCCAGGGCAGCCCCTACTCTTCCTTGCAGCCTCTTGGCCGCCCTTTCTCCTCTGGCCATGAGGCCCCATCCACGGCCCCCGCAGCCATGCATGCACTTCCTTGTGGAGTCAGGAGCAGAGGTTAGAGGAAGAGTTTTTGAAAACCCCAGGAAAGAGCCCGAATGGCCAAAGGGCCCGAGGACGCCAGTGAGCTGAGACGCCACCAAGAGTACCAAGAACTGCACCTCCCAGGGTGTTCTGTGTGACCTTCCAGATGTTTCTACAGAGTACCTGGAGCTTTCAATAGCCTTGACTTTCAAGCATCTGTCACTCTTTGTGATGACCCCAAAGCCCAAGTCTCAGTGAGAGGCTGCACCAGGTTGCAGGCGCTGCTTGTTTCCTGCCCAACTCTCTTAGCTTGAGGACCCCTCAGTAGCATACCCCGATATCAAGATTCAAGTGCAAAGTACTTTGGGGTGGGGAAGTGAGAAAGAGAAGGAAGCAATAAAAAGCAACTTAGTAAGCCACTCAACATCGTGAACAACTGGAGTTTAATTCCACAGGGAGACAGCATAGCACATGCACATCGGCCTAACAGCCACTCTCGGCTTCTTCTCTTTCTGGCATAGCCTCCAGTTTGTGGGGGTGCCCACCTGTCCCAATTCATGTCCCCAGATGCAGCACTAAAGCCAATCATAACGCCCTTACTGTCTTTGTTGATGATTTCTGGGCATGTGATCCAGTTCTGGCCATAGAGATGGGAGGGGAGATCCAAGAGGAGCCTCTAGGGTACGTTTATTGTGGGCAGCTCTGTGCCTACATGTGATGGCTGGTGCTGGGGCAACCATCTTGGGCCTATGAGGGAAAGCAGGCTGAGGGCCAAGGTCCCACAGAGTATGGCTACTGATCACACCAAACCTGGATTCGCCTACCTCTACACTAAAGAAAACCTATTGTAATTTTAGCTACTTTGAGTTGGAATTATCTGTTGCTTATAGCGGAAGGGTATTATAATGGATATTAAAGGAAAGTATAAATCTAGAAGGTGAGAAAACGTGGGGAGACTCAAGTTATAAGATCACACACAAGCCAGGTTGGATTCTAAAGACTTTAATGCCAGCGCAGGCAGTAGGCGGGCGGTGAGAGCTGGTGTGGGTTGGGACAGTAAGGATGGTTTCATGAGGAGATTGAATCTGAAGTCACTAAAAACCTCCAGGTTCTACGACTGGATTCTCCAGGGAGGGCAAATGATTTCAGTTCAAGCCCAGGAGCCTTTGCGTTTCTCCCCAGGATCACAGATGTTCCCTCCACCAGGGAAGAAAGCTGGGCTGTGCAAATTGGGAATATTCTGGGTAGAGGCACGGCATGAGCAGTGCTCTGGGCTTGTCTGGCCTTCGATGTGTGATTTTGAGAGCTGCAAGTGAGAAGATTATAACTCAGAATGGCACGCGCGTGTGAAGCGGGCTGTCTTGCCAGCTATTTGCCTGTATTTAAAACACATATGGGTGATATTTTTAAATATCTTTGCTGGGTGATTGAAAAACATTGCAGTTGCTACTTCGTGGTCTTGGGTTTTTATGAAAACCCAGGGATGGAATGGAGTGTGTGTTGTACCTCCGTGGGTTGTGCTGGAGAGAACGCAAGGACAGAATGGCACAGCCTGCGTAAATGGCAGGCGGGGAACTGGGGCTGGGCCATTCCACACTTAAGTTGGGCATAGGGGCTGCTGGCAAAAGAGCTTTGATTTTCTTTGTGGTCCCTCCTTTCCCCATGTGCAATCTTTGGAGGTTGAGTGGGGTTACTCTCCTTATCTCCCAGCTCTGGAAGTGGGCATGTGACCATGTTGGCTGATTATTAGTTGAGGGACACAACCTCATGTCCCAAGGCAAGCCAATGAAGCTCAAGCTTGGTGCTTTTGCAGGAGCTATTGCAAAGAAGCACTTCCTTCCTTCCTTCTAAAGTTATTAAGTGAAGAGAACATAAACCTGAGATTGCCAAAGACCATCTTTGCAGGTCTTTGCAGGAGACAGCCTGCTAGGAACAAAGCCAAAGTGGGGGGAAGAGAGAACTGAGATATAGAGAATATTCTAGATCCAACTACCCCTGAAATCAGCCCTTGGACTCTTCTAATTTTTCTCTTTTTTTAAAATCAAAGTATAACATTCATATAGTAACATTCACCCTTTTCACTCTCTGGTTCTAGAAGTTCTGACAAACACATACAGTCATGTAAAAGAATCAAGATACAGAATCAAGATCTAGAACAGTCTATCAACCTTCAAATCCCTGGGGCTCCTTTGTCGTCCAATCCTCCCAGCACCCCCACCCAGTCCCTGGCAACCACGGATCTATTTTCTGTTCACATGATTTTGACTTTTCCAAAATGCCTCATAAATGCAATCACGCAGCACGTAGCCTTTTGAGTCTGGTTTCTTCCACTCAGCATAAGGCATCAGTGGTTTGTTCCATTTGTGGCTGAGAAATAGAAGTCCACTGTATAAAGGCACCACAGTTACTTTATCCGTTCACCAGCTGAAGGGACATGTGTCTACTCCTGTGTTCCAAACTTATTTTGGCCAATAAATTCTTTTTTTCTTTTTTTAAGCTTTCTGAGTTAGGTTACTGTCACCTGCAAGCAAAACAATCTTGATGATATAGCAGAGAAAGCCACCTCCCCTCTCTGGATTTCATTTCTTCCAGCTAAAGAATGGGAGTGTATTAATTAAGATGGTATTGAGCCTAAGTGATGGAAACCTTGACTCAAAATTGGCTTCCAGGAAAAGGACAATTTTTATCCTGCATGATGGGGCATCCTGAGGTGGGGCAGACCTCAAGGTGGGGCGATTTGGCAGTTCAACCTCACACCCACAGATCCAGGCATGTCCATCCCTTCACTCGGCTGTCCTTGGGGCTTCCTCCCCGCCCCGGGGAATCCCCAGGCATAGAGATGGCAGGAAATTCTCTTGTAGGTCTCAAGAGACTTCTCCCTGAAGCCCCATCCAGCAGATTTCTCCTCGAAGCTCACTGGACAGATTTGGGTCACATGACTATTCCTGATTCGGTCTCTGAGAAGGGGGATGGGATTATACTTAGGCCAGTCAGTGCTGAGGTAGAGGTGGGCCCAGCCTCCACTGAAGCAAGTGGCTTGGTGGGGAGGGAAGTGGAACAAGATGGGAAGAGGAAGGGTGACTAGGATACTGGGAAGGCATCCAACAGCGCTACAAAGCATAACAATAGCTGCTCAGCTACCTCACAGGACTGCCATGAGGGTAAGAGAGGTGTTGGTTCTTGGTAAATCATCTGTCAAGATTAGACACAATTCTGTCCGTGGTTGCAGGGAAGTGTGGAACAGTGCGCCCCAAAGCTGAGCGAATCAGACAATGTCAACACAGATGGGAAACACTGAGCTGGTTTAAGCCAACATGATCTGAATTAACCATAATGCTTCAGGTTGCAGATGACAGAAACCCAACCCAACTCGGGTTAAGGCAAAAATAACTTTTGACTTATTTAACTGGAAAGTTTAATGCTGTGATGGGCTTCAGGCACAGCTGGATCAAGAGCCCCTGATGGTGAAATTGAGACTTTATCTGTCTCTTTCTCTAAGCCGTGGTATCTTCTGTGTTGGAACCCTTAGGGGCCAAAGATGGCAGCCAGTAGCCCTTCCCCCCCAGCTTGGCATCCCCAGGGACAAGAGCAAGCTTCTTTCCAAAGAGTCCATCAGAAATCCCAGGGAGGTTTCTCATTGGTCCAGATTAGATCACATGTCTATGTCTGGACCAATCACCATGACTCTGCTAGACCAGGCCCAGATCACATGACCCATTCTATAGCTGGGGCAGGGCAGTGGCCAGGAAGTGTCATAGTTTTCTAGAGCTGCTGTAGCTATGTGCCACAAACCAGATGGCTTAAAACAACAGAAATCTAATCTCTCACATTCTGGAAGCCAGAAGTCCAAAATCAAGGTGTCAACAGGGCCATGCTACACCTAAGACCTGCAGGGAGACTCCTTCCTTGTCCCTTTTAGCCTCTGGTGTTTGCTGGTAATCCTTAGTGCTCCCTGCCTTGCAGATGCAGCACTGCCATCTCTGCCCCCTCCCTCTTCACACAGCCTTCCCCCTGCAGTCTGCTGGGGGAATCTTACTGTGCTCAATTCCACCCTTTTTATAAGGACACCAGTCATCTTGGATCAGGGCCCATTCTCATCCAGTTTGCCCTCGTTTTAACTAATCATATCGTCATAGATTCTATTTCCAAATAGAATGAGACTAAGGGTTAGGATCCGAACATATCTTTTTGGGGAGACACAATTCAACCCCTAACAGGGGGTAAAGCCATAATGCCATAAGCTGGCCAAGGGAAAACCAAGAGACAGATTGCACAAGAAATGGCATGCAAGCAAAAGCAGCGCTGGTTTCCTACAGATGGAGAAAGTTAGGCCCAGAGAGAGTAGGACACTCACCTGAGGTCCCACAGCAGCAATTCTGAACTATGAACCCCAGCTCCTGAACTCCTAGCCACCACACTACCTGCCAGCAAGGGCCAAGGGGGCGAGGAGCCTATGGTTCTCTATAAAGCCCACCGCAAAATCCCTTTTGCTCTCCATCCTTCTTAGCCAAGGATCCGCATGCACAATTCCCAGCTTGAGCTTTGGTCTACTTTGCAGCTGAAGCACAAAGGTTTGGGGGGATCGATTTAGAGCAACAGGCATTGGTTGAGTGCCTGCTATCTCCCAGGCACGGTACAGGCTACTGAGGTCCATTAGCTGAGTTTTAAAGAGCTCAGAATCCTGAAGCAGTGTTAAAATACTGATGCCAAATCCCTTCTATCTCTTCCTCAAACTTTGATATCACTTTTTTGTAAGAGAAGAAATTTTCAACTCAACCAGTAACCCCCTTGCACTTTCTTCCTCTCTTCCATCTGTCTCAGGAGACAGAATAGCACGTATACCACAAAAGGCTGCGTTCATCTCTCCCTGCTTATTTCTGTGCAATGACAGTCGTAAGGAGACGGCAGATGCTCATAAGTGCCCTGTGCTCAGGGCTTTCTATACATAATGTCATAAAATCCTCAAACCAACCCATCAGGCAACCTCTATTATCCCTATTTTCCAGATGAGGCCGGTAAAGCTTAGCAAGGCAAATGGCTTGCCCAAGGTCACACAGCTAGGAAGTGGAGCTGGGATTTGAACCCCAGGCTGTTTGGTTTTACTGTGCAAACTATAAACTCCCATTCACTCCCCTTGGCTCATCAGGGCTTGAGTGAATTCACAGAACAGACACTCATCTGAAGTTAAGATGTTATGAGGACCTGAATTTCCTCACAGCGAGACACCGAGGAAGCTGGCTTGGCAGTGGGTGGACACGTGGAAGAACTTACTCCTGACTTCTCAAAGAAACAAAATAATACCATTTTTACTGTCTGTGACAGCTCAGAGTCATTGATCCCAAACTCCGTACCAGTCACTTCATGTTTTAACTCTTTGCCCCTCACGACAATCTGAGATAGGTCCTTGTATCGTTCCCATTTTACAGATAAAGAACTGAGTCTCAGAGGAACTCGAGTAATAAGGGAGTAGGCAGGTTAGGGGAACTGAAAATCTTTGAGGGAAGTAGAAATCTCCCCAAATCCTTTACAAATTCTCTTTGAATCCCATGAGTCTATATTCAAAGAGAAAGGAGCAGGATGGAAATTGACAGCAAGGGTCTCCATTCATAGAAGGGAGAGCTGACTATCAGCTTGGAGCCTTCCTATGAATTCCCACCTGGGTCCTGGGGCTAGATGCCTGAGAACACTGGCAGTTTTCCTAAACAGACTCAGAAGTGGTTGGGGTGAGAGAGAGCAGGTTTTTAGGGGATCCTCATAGGAATATAACAATAGCAGCATCTGCCCCATGAGAACTGCGAATGGGGTCCTCAGTGAGAGCGAACGTGGAGACGCATACGCTTGAGCTGTTCTGCCATCTAAATGTGCATGATGAAAAAAAGTATAAAAATGTAATAAAATAGGTCTGTGAATTCAGTCTGAAAAAATCATGTGCATCTGTGATTTGTTCCGAACAGAAAAAACTAAAAATATCCCATGTTCAGTTTAGCGGGTTGGAAGAAGGGAATGGTTAAATGCTTATTATTTGACTTTCTGTTTTTCCCAAAGATAACACACATTCATTATTAAAAATTCCTGCAGTGTATATGTAATGAGTATATCAGTTAGGAATGCTTTAGGCTATAAGTAACAGTAAACTTAACTACTGCTGGCTTCAGACGCAAGGATGTTTATTGTTAATTTCCAGAAAGACTGAAGGTAGAAGGTTCTGGTATTGGTTCAGGGACTCAACAATCAACATGAACCCAGACTCCCTTACTTTTTCTGTTCTGCTATACTCAGTGTGTTGGTGAGGTCTCTCCTCTTTGTCACAAGATGGCTGCCACAACCTCAGCTCATGTCCACACATCAGAATCCCAAGCAGCAAGGAAGGGGGAATAAGAGAAACATATCCTCTTTTATTAGAGAAACCTCTTTCTCAGAAACAGGCCCCTTCATCAGCAAAGCTGGTTAGACCTCTGTTCAAACCCTGGCTCTACTTAACCTCTTTGAGTCTCAATTTCTCTGTCCTCCCAATAGGAACAATAGTACCTTCCTCCTAGGGTGTTGTGAGGATTGAATAATCAGCACTCAATAACGGGGTGCTGATATCTTCCATTTGCCTGTCCTAATTTACCCTTCTCCACTTCCCTCCACTTTACTATCTGCTGAACAGTGAACACGACTGAACACTGGCCTCTGCTGGCCTCTCATTTAGGGTTGATTTGGCCAGTGGGAGGTACTGACAGGAGATGAGAAAGAGGGAGGAAGGAGGGCATTTATTTCCCTGATTCCCTTTCTGTGGGATTGCCAAGGATGGGGTGGACAGACCCCCCATACTGACACCCCCAGGATCTGTGCAGTGGCCTCTCTCTGCTGGCCACTTTCCCCAGGTCCCAAGGTGCCACATTGGTGCATGCTGGTGCTTAGGCTAAATCTGCCCTCACCTTAATCAACAGTCTCTTTATCAAACTCTTCTCAAAATACCTGATTTGAGTGTGCTGTCTTTTCTTGCCAGGACCCTGACTAATTCAAACATTAGTTGCACGGTTTTTCTAAAGGAAGTTATTTGCAAACTTTGGTACCTTATTAGTAGTGACAAGGTGGCTTGCACCACACCTCATGATTAAGAATCACCCACCTACTTGGTCAAAAAGTTGGTCAACTCTGACGGCTGGCTGAGTTGGCTGTTATAATGGCAAATTAACTCTAAATCTCCAAGCTTCAGGTCAAAGCCTCAGGCACAGTACCTTTCACATAATAAGGATTTTGGGGGGTAAAAATAGATAAGACCCAATCCCACATTCTCATGCCCTGAACTCACAGCTGCATGTTCTTAACATCCTTCAGTTAAATGGAAGACACTGGGTTTTGAGACTGTGTTGATTTTGGTGGGCATATATTATTTTACTGTAAGTACCACTGTCTGTTGTACTTAATATACAATGGATTAATTTAAAATGCATTAGTTTAATAAAAATGCATAAAATAGAATAGAATTGCATTAGCTTCAATAAAAAATTCAATTTCATAAATATTATCTCGTGTTAAAATGCATTGATTTCCAGGAAAATATATTGGTCAAAGGTAATTTACATTGGTTTGAATGGAAATGCACCAGCCGCCATACATATGTATTAGTTTAGTCAAACGTATCCAATTGTGTGAAATATCGGTTAGGCTGAAATGGATTCTCACCGTGTTGTCGTCATCGTGGTTTTATTCTTTCACTGCATAAAAATCTCACACGCTGGCTTGAGCGTGGCTCAGCTCACTGGGAGGCAGGTGGGTGAGCCTAAGGAAGATTCCGGAAACTGATGAGTTTGTGAATGGACTGCTGACTTCAATACCAGGTCAGATTCCTTTAGTGGCAGCTAAAATGCATTCAGCTTCCCCACCAAGGCTGGGTGTGGGGTGTGAGCAGGAAATCCAAGCAAAAGGCTCGGAGGAAATAGCTCCTGTCTCCCCAAGATGGATATGACTAGGAAAATGGTGGCTGCAGAGGAGCTGGAACCAGGAGGGAGGCTGCAATATGGAGAGCGGAGGAGAATGGAAACAGGAGGTGAGCTAGACCAGAGCTCAGAGTCAGTGGGACACAGGAGCTCAAGGCCTGGGTTAAGCCCTGTGCTTGCCACTCCCTAACTGTGTGCCGTTGGGCAAATCACTTAACGTCTCTGAGTCTCTCTTTCTCCCAGTTGCTGTGTCATACGCTGTTCCAAGTGCTTCTTGTGTGTTGGGGATTGAATCATGTCCCCGTAAGACATGTTGAGTCCTAACCCCAGTCCTGTGAGTGTGAACTCATTTGTAAATGGGATCTTTGAAGAGACTATTACGATGAGGCCAAACACTTAATTTTAAATTGGTTTATGAAACTTACTGTGCAAACACTGGTTTTACAATGACTATTTGGATACCTTATTTCAGTACACCCAGGTTAAGCTATCTAAGACATCCATTTTTGGTGGTTCAAAGTGAATTGTTTGTTTTCTTAAATTAAAAAAAAAAAATGCATTGGCAAAGTCCCTTAAGGGACTGATGAAAAAATATGGAACTATTATATTTTATCAGCAGAGAAACCCCAGATACAGTCTCAAACAGTAGGGACTCCCAAGTCAATAGGCCAAGCCCTTGATCTCGAGGCTTGCTCTTATTAAGCTTATTTCTACAGCAGAGAAGCTAAGCCCACCGATAGTTATGCTTAAGAGTTACTTCCAGGAAACCTCTTTTGCTGCTCAGATGTGGCTTCTCTCTCTCTAAGTTCAGCTCTGCAAGGAAAATCATTACCTTCCCCCTCACATGGGACATGACATCTTGGGGTGAAAGTCTCCCTGGCAATGTGGGACATGACTCCCAGGGATGAGCCTGGCCCTGGCATTGTGGGATAGACAATGCCTTCCTGACCAAAAGAGGGCGAAGAGATGTAAAAAAAATAAGGTATCAGTGGCTAAGAGAGTTCAAGGAGAGTCAAGAGGCTATTCTGGAAGCTATTCGTATGTGAACTTCAGCTACATATTGCTAATTACCACAGTTTGCCAAACCCCAACCAAAGCCATTTCCGTTAACCCTAAAGAACACTTAGGGGACTACCTGAGATTCTAAAAAAAAAAAAGTTTCACACAATAAGATTACTTTCCAGAAACCTACAACCTCCAGATGGGTCTTAGGCCAGATAAATCCCAAACATCAACTAGTTCCATTGTCCCGTCCCGGATTATCGACACCACTTTCCAACATGAAAAAATTAGAATGGGCATAGCCCAAATATCCCTAAAGATTGGGAGATGGCTCAAAGGAGGAGGAGGAGTCATAACAGAGAAGATAGGATTTAACAAATGAGTATGATATTTCTTTTGGCCTCCAGTGTCCTGGAGCAGCTAGAAGGAAAACCGTGAGATTGTGGAACCGTAACCCATACCCAACTCCGAAATCCGTTCTATAGCTACTTGTTACAAGGTACTTTGAAATGTATTGCTTTTTTGTATATATGTTATATTTCACAATACAAAATATTTTTAAATAAAAAAAAGATGAGGCCAAACAGAATCAGGGTGGGATTTAATCCCAATAGGATTGGAGTCCGTGCCAGTTTGAAAGGATGTATGTACCCTAGAAAAGCCATATTTTTATCCTAATTCCATTTTGTAAAGGCAGCCGTTTCCTCTAATCCTTGTTCAGTACTGTATGTTAGACACTTTAATTAGATTATCTCCATGGAGATGTGACCCAATGAATTGTGGGTACTAAGCTTGATTAGTTTACTGGAATCCTATAAAAGAGAACAAGAGAGAAAGCCACGAGATTCAGAGAGAGCAGAGAAGAATGACAGAGCCATGAGAAAGCCACCACAGAGAAGGTCTCAGAACCATGAAGCAGAGAGTCCACCAGCTAGCGACTTTTGGAAATGAAGAAGGAAAATGACTCCTGGGGAGCTGGAGAGGAAGCTGGCAGATGATACCACGTTTGCCATGCATCCTTCCAGCCAAGAGAGAAGCCCTGACCGTGTTTGCCATGTGCCTTTCCACTTGAGAGAGAAACCCTGAACTTCATTGGCCTTCTTGAATTGAGGTATCTTTCCCTGGATGCCTTAAACTGGACATTTCTATAGACTTGTTTTAATTGGGACATTTTCTCGGCCTTAGAATTATAAACTAGCAACTTATTAAATTCCCCCTTTTGAGAAAGCCGTTCCGTTTCTGGCATATTGCATTCTGGCAGCTAGCAAAGTAGAAGAGAGTCCTTATAAGCAAAGGAAAAGCAGAAGCCAGAGAGGGCAGGTCCCCATGTGACAGAGAGACACTGAGCCACTCCCAGAATGCTGCAGACTTCTGAGAAAGCATGGCCTGCAGAAACCTTGATTGGACTGCGAGATGGTCCTGAAACAATACTTTCTTGTTGCTTAAGCCAAGCAGTTGGTTGTACTTCCTGTAGCAGCCCTGGCAAACCAAGACACCAGGCACTGACATTTAATCCTCACCGTAACCCCATGTGCAGGTAAGTGACTCGTTCCACGTCACTCAACTAGCAAGTGACAGACTTAGGACTTGAACCCACAGTCGCTGCCCTTGGTCACTAGATTGCCATCAGTGATCACCTTATGGAACCCAAAGCAGGTGTGTCATGGTCAACAAAGGAGAGTTTTCTAATCCCAGCTCTGTCCTTCCTAGCTGGACACTTTTGGCTAAATTGTTTCACCTCTTTGAGCCTCTGTTTCCTCATCTGTGACATGGGTATAATGATAGCATACATTTCCTAGGACCCTCACGTAATGCCAGGGACATGACCTGGGAGGGGTTCAACAAATGACAGCGGTCCCCTACCCCAACAGAAAAAAAGCACTGGACACATTTCCTTGACTGCAGGACTTATCAGAGCATTCAATATGCGCCCATGCGTCAGAGATCTCTAAGAGAGGCGTGAGTACACAGAGTCTGCTTAGCACAGGGCTGAGCTGTGAAGGTAAGAACTACAAAAGGGAAAGGAGAGATGGAGAAACTGCACCAGCTAAGTAGCATCTGCCAAAGTGTGAGACCCCCTCCCCCGATGATGTGTTAGTGGCTTTTGCTCCCCACAGATGGACTTTTTCGAAAATGTTGTATTTGGAAAAAGATGATAACTTCTAGAAGAACAGCAAGAAGAGTACAATGCCCTCCCTGAACTTCCTCCGGATTCACCAAATGTTGACGTGTTGGCACATTTGCTTTCTCTCCCTCTCCCTCTGCCCCCCCACCTCACCCCACAGCCTGTCTTATGTGCATATATATCTTCTTTTTTGAACCATTTGTGAGTCACTCCAAGCTCCACCATGGTCTTTTACATGCGCAGCTTGGTATGTATTGCCTAAGAACAAGGACATTCTCTTGCATAACCCAGATCCATTATTATATTCAGAAAACTGAACTGTGTTATGGTTCTAGAATCTGACTTCTAGAGCCTGCATTCACATTTCACCAATCCTGTATTCTAAAGCAACATCTTTGTCCAGGCCAGGATCTAACCCAAGATCATGCAAGGAAAATTGGTTCTTGGGTCTCTCCAGGTGTCATTTAATCTCATCAGCCTTTCTCTGTCTCCGTGACCTTGGCGGTTTGGCAGAGCCCAGGGTGGAGATGTCCTTCCACCCGAGGTTACCTTTCCACCCAGTTAGTCCCTGGCCACCCACGTGACGCCGTGCCCTCCACAGGCCCTGCATCCGGGGCCCCTGTTGTCAGCCTGACCCGCTCCTGGGGCAGTAAATTTTTAATTTCTGGCGAGGGTGCTGCCAGCCAGGTTTTGCCGCGACAGTTTCTTTCCTTTGGAATCAGTGAGAAACCGGTGGAGGAGACAGATACTATAAGATTGTGACAAGCTGAACATTAAACATTTTTAAATTTAATATTTATGTGGTTATTTTTATGTGACAGTCTATTTCTGCAAAGGAAAACTGGTGTTCCATTTTCAGTAGCAACATAAAGTTTTCTTTTCAAATATATATCGGAAGTTAAATATGTGGAAAGTTAAAAAAAAAAAGTGAGTCTTCAATTTGAAGAAAAGTATAAAATAAATGACAATAGGGGTGGTTCATGGTGCCTTCCCAAGATGCTTTTCCGGGTCTCCCTGCCAGGTGGGCCCGCAGAGGAGCCCCATCCTTGTCCCCAGTGGGCCATGCCAGGGACCAGGTCCAACAGAAGGTGCAGGAAGGGTTGACAACTGCATGGCTCCATCTGGGCTTTGTGGGGAAGTCCTGTGTGCCCCGGTGGTGGCAATGAGGGATGAGGGGACAGCAGGGAGGTGTGGGGTATGGGAAGCCCCGCCTGCACCGCCCCTTTTGTTTTGCATTTATTGAGCACCTACTGTGTGCCAGGCTCTGTTCTCGGTGCTGAGGACACAGCAGCGAACAAGACAGACAAGAAACCTTACTTTGCAGAGCTGACAATCGATGGTGGGGGCGGGGGGACAGAAAATAAACTCATGGGCCCCAGATGCTCAAAATAATTATAGAATGTGCTGGAAGCTCTGATGGACATGGTAATTGCTGGCCCCGCTGCTCCAAGCAGTTTACAAATATCAAATGATTTAATCCTCTTAACAATAGAGACAATTGTCATGGGAGCCTTACTGCACAAAGAGGAAACTGAGGCACAGGGGGGCAAAGGGACTTACCCAAGGCCATACTCAGGCCCCAGAGTTCCTGTTTTTTCGGAAGCCGTCTGACCCCCTCCAATGGGGTGTGAAGGGGCAGAGTAATTGGAAGGGGTGTGTGTGTTTGAGACAGAGTGGCCACAGAGGCCTCGCGGGAAGGAAACATTTAATGCCGAGGAAGTAAAGCGAAGCCAGCTCTACAAAGGAGCAAGACGGCGGTCCAGGCAGAGGTGACAGCAAAAAAAGACTGCCTAGATGGGGGGAGGGAGCTTGCTGTGAGGCCAGGGTGGTGGGAGGGGAGGGCAGGGGAGGGGCGAGGCTGGGGGCATGGCCAAAGTGGTGGGCAGGGCCTCGAGGGCCAGGAAGTGACAGTTCCTTGGCAGTGCCCCGGGTTGCCATTGGTGGGTGGCAGCAGGGACCCCTGGGTGGCTGCTGGCTGGAGAGTGGATGGCGGGTGGTAAGCGCCACAGCAGGGAACCAGTGAGCTGGCAGCTGCACCTTGCAGAGGAGGGACCTTGGTGGCCTGGAGGGAAGCAGGAGACAGACAGGGCATGCTTTGGAAGAAGAGTAGGGACAAGGCCAGGGGGCTTTCTCCTCCCAGGTCTGACAGCCGTGGCCTCCAGACGTGGATTCTAGAAGCAATGGAGGCCTGGAGGCTCCGCCGTCAGCTACAGCCACTGCAGGGCCTGCCCATGGAAGCATCTTCTGTGTGGGTCACACATCTGGGAGTCAACTGCGAATTAACCCACACCGGCACGACACAGACACAGTGGCCACCAGCAAACAGATCACATGGGGACGGCACTGCTCCGGGAAGGCCAAGAGCATGGAGACCGCGTGGCCAGCTTGAGGGGTACAACTGGAGGGCGGGACCTGCACTATTCCCTTCCTCAGTGCCTACTGGGTGCACCTAAGGTGGTGCTGCCAACTTGCTGTGTGGCCTTAGGCAAGTTAATTGACCTCTCTGAGCTTGGTTTCCTTTAAAATGGGAATCACAATCGGCCACCTATTTCATCAAGGTATGATGAAGACTAAACAAAGAATGGATGGGTATCATCTATGTGAGCTACTGATTGATTTGTTGATGGCCTGTGTGTTACTGGATCACGAGTTGGCCACAAAGAACTAGCTCAAATCCCAGCTTTTTAGAGTACTTTGCTTGTAGCAATGCACATGACTCCTACAATATCCCTAAATGTGGTAGGTGCTATGATGATGGCCGTTTTACAGATGGGGAACCCAAGGACCAGAGAGGGGAGGTCACTTATCCAAGGTAACACAGCTCATCAATGTCAGTCAGAATTTAAAGCCAGGCCATCTGGCCACAGAGTCCATGCACCCAACTTTTCTAGACTAGATTTCCTCTCTGCAAATTGGAGGCAACTCTAGCACTTTCTTTCTGGAGTTGTTGTGAGGCTTGAATAACATCTTGCCTTTGCACACTTAGCGCAGTGCCTGGCCTTCTGTGAGCACTGAACAAAAGGCAGCTGTGGTTTAATTCATTATTTGGTTTCTCTTCTCAATTCTCTTCTATGCCTTTGCACTTGACTCCCTTCCCTGCCTGGCTCACTTCAGACTGTCTCTTTCAAGACTTCAATTCAAGGGTCACCTCTTCCAGGAAGCCTTCCCTGATCTTGCAAAATGGGCCAAGCAGTCCTCTGCTGTGTCCCCACAGTTCCAAGAGCTTTCTAAACTACACCAGGTCTTACCATGCTGCTCTACAACTTTCTGTCTAGCCCAAGGGTTAGGCTGGGCTTTCCTCTTTGTATCCTGGGTCTCTGGTTTGGTCCTGAAGCAGTATGGGTGAGCGCTCAGGGAATGAGCAAAATGTTTTGAGTGCTGACTTCATGTCAGGCTCTGGGGCAATAGCAAGTGGGTTTGTTGAAGGACCAGTTCCCCGCCCTGTGCTCACGGGGCCATCTCACTTCCCCGTGGACACCTGCTATGGTGGCACTTTTTGGATGCCTGGCAGGCCCCCACCAGTGTCCCCAGACCGCCCTCAGTCCCAGAAGCCCAGTAGCCTGGCTTCGCTGCCGTGCCCTCCTGGAAGAGCCCAGGCCTCCCCCAAGCCCAGCTCCTCTCCTGAACTAGTTTCTTGTAGCTTCTCGCTTCATCTCCTACAGCAGTCTCATTTCTCCCATCTTGTTTCTCCACCACAGGCACCAACTCTCCCGGCTAAAAATACCCCTGACATTTCGAAGGCCTGTTAGGGTCTGAGCTGTTCTCCTGACGGGAATGAGTTTTTTCTCTGCAAATTAAAGCAGGTGGTGTCTCAGTCAGAGGCTGAAGGTGCCCACCTCAGCTAGGGTGCCTACCATCCCAGCTGCCTACTTTCCTGAATCCCCTCCTGCACCCTGAGCTGTTGCAGGAGCGCCTGTCCCCCATACAGCTGGGCACACAGTCGGTGCTCAATAAATGCTTGTCAGACGAATGAACAGTAGATATGAACAGGGACTCTGGAGCCAGGTTTCTTGGCTTCACATCCTGGCTCTAACATTTATCAGGTGACTGTCTGTGCCTCCATTTCCTCATCTGTGAAATGGGAGTAATAAAAATGTCCGGCCCATTTTATATATATATAACCTGGTATGCAGAGATAAGGACAAAGCCAATCAGGTCAGGATTAAGGTAATTTAGAATACAGGGGTAAGGAAGACATTGTTTATATTTTAGAACTTCACCTACTCTTTGAGACCAAAGGAAGAAAGGTTTATTTTGTCCAGAACCTAAATTTTCTATACCATATATTCTAACTTAATCTGTCTGGATAGATTATTTAAATAATCCAAACACAGGGAGCCCAGAATAAGAATGAGGGCCTTTAATCCTGTATAGTTTAATGTAATGCCGGGATACATCCCTGAATATTAAGCAGATAATCAAAAAGTATTGGCAAGGTTCCTTAAGGGATGGGAGAAAAAATATGGAACTATTAAACTTTACCACCAGGAAAACCCCTGATACCGTGTTGAACATTAGGGACACTCAAATCAATAGGCCAAGCCCTTGATCTTGAAGCTTGCTCTTGTGAAGCTTATGTATATAGCAGAGAAGCTTAACCTACCTATAAGTATGCCTAAGAGTTACTTCTGGAGGACCTCTGTTGTTGTTCAGATGTGGCCTCAGTCTCTCTAAGCCCAACTCTGCATGTGAATCCATTGCCCTCCCCCCTTCGTGGGACATGACATCCAGGGGTGAAAGTCTCCCTGGCAGCGTGGGAGATGACTCCCAGGGGTGAGTCTGGCCCAGGTGCCATGGGATCAACAATGCCACCCTGCCCAGAAGGAGGAAAAGAAGTGTAACAAATAAGGTATCAGTGGCTGAGAGAGTTCAAATACAGCTGAAAGGCTACTCTGAAGGTTACTCTTATGCAAGCTTCAGTTAGACATTGCTACCTATCATAACTTGCCAAACCCCAATCAAAACCATTCCAGCCAACCCTAGAGAACACCTGGGGCAATATATAAGAGTCTACAAAGGTTCCACACACTAGACTAACTTTCCAGAAAACTACTATCTCCTGATGGGTCCCTGGTCAACATAAGTTCTGAAAACTAGAGGGCCCAGCCTCTCCTGAACATCAGCTAGATCCATCTCCCTACTCCATATTACTGACAGCCCCTTTCAACATGAAAAAGTTAGAATGGGAATAGCCCAATTACCCCTAAAGAGTGGGAGAGAAAGATCAAAGGTGATGGTAGTTATACAGAGAAGGTAGGGCTTAACAAATGAGTATGATTGCTGAACCATTATATTGGTATTTCTTTCAGTTTTCCTTATCTTAGAGCAGCTAGAAGTAAAAACCTAAAATTGTGGAATTGTAACCCATACCAAACTTTGAAATCTGTTCTACAATGAATTGTTGCTATGTGTTTTAAAATGTATTGCTTTTTTTATATATTGTTTTTCACAAAAAAGTTGATTGCAATGATAAATGCACAGTTATATGATAATATAGGGAACCATTGATTGCACACTTTGGATGACTGCATGGTGTGTGAACATATAACATATATCAATAAAAAATAATTTTTTTTTAAAAAAGTGTCCAGCTCCTAGGGCTGTAATGAGGAACACACAAATCACTCTAGGCATATCCCTCCTAGAATGGATGGTAAGCACATAAGAAAAGTTAGCTATCTTCAGTGTTAGCATTATTGTCATCAAGTTTATCATCATTAGGAACCTAGGCTTCAACTTAAGTTCTGTTTCCCCCGTGCTCTTTATTCTCAGTTGCTTTCTCCCCCATGGTAGCAAAATGGCTGCCAGTTACCCAGGTTTACATCCCAACCCCTCAGAAATCCCAGTCAAATGAAAACTTCTCCTCTCCCTCCCCAAAGTTCTAACAGAAATTCTGAACGCCTTTCTTCAGACTGGCTTGATGTACCGCCTAAAGGCCCTGCCCTTTCTCCTCTCAATCTCTGCGGTCAGTGAGTTGGACTATTCTTATTAACCAATCCCAGTCATGTGCCAATCCCTCAACCAATCATTGAAGCCAGAAAGATGGCGAGCTCTGACTGGCCAGGCCCGAGTCACATGTCCTCCAGGAGCAAATCACTGCATCTAGGGGGAAAAGGATGCTTTGATTGGTCAGGTGTAGGTCATGTGCCCATTCGAAGAGCCAAGGGTCTAGGTAGTCCTCAGGCATTGGGTTGGACGTGATGACGGAGGGGTGATTCCCTAAAGGGAAGTGGGGGTGTTGCTACCAGACGCAAGACAATGGACGGCAGGTAGAAATAGCCGACTCAGTCCACAGCAGCTCTGAGTGGACTGTAGGGAGCCCCAACCCTCTGTCCCTTTCTCCCCAGAACATTCCTCACTCATGGTTGTGGAGATGGAAGCTCTTACTGAACATGACAGCTGTGCTGGCATGAGTTATCTGTCTACACTGAAAATGCACAGGACAGTTTACGATTGAGTATTAGTCTCCTTATTCTTAAAACCCCTTGGGCTTTTCCCTCTTAGCATTAGGGACTTTCCCCTGCTCATCTTGTGGCTTGTCAGAAGTAATCGTGCTCCCAGGTGTTCTGGATTTTCCGTACCGGCGTCTCTAACAGTGTCTCACTGAATCAGGCCATCCAAAATGGAGCTACCAAACAAACTTTCCTCCCCTCTGATGCCCTTCACTTTCCTCCAGCCCCTCCTTCTACACAGCGGGCAGCAGCTCACTTTGAAGGATTCATCTTTTCATCCTCATCCACCACGAGACTCTTGCCCAGCATGGAAAAGTCGCATCGCATCTTAAGGAGGGGGTGGGGGGGGTACTGAGATTTAAAAAGGGTCCAACAGAAAATACTCCCACAGACCATGGGCGAAGCGTCACAGCTTCTCAAATAAACCGAGCAGTTGTCTTATTTGATTAGGATTAACAGATTTTCCAAAGATAACCTATTTTGGTTTTATGATTCTATCTCTCAAGGCAGTGTTTACAATATGTATTTGCAGAAACAGAAAATGTATGCCAGGAACGAGGCAAGAGCTCTCGCCGGCCGCTCACACAGTCTGTCATAAATATAATATTAGGATGACGCCTGAAATTAATGTGAATCATTTCCCAATAAATATAGTCAGTTAGTGAGGTGTTCTAGCACTGCTGATGGGAGATATATTTTGGTAAAATATGGGTTTTTTATCGGTTGGGAACTGGGGTTGGGGGGGTACGTGGAGGGTATAAATCTCCATGGAAGAAGTATCTTTTATGATTATTCAATTCCACAGTAGCTCTAAAAGCCTAAAGTAGATTCATATTTACAGTTCCTGGAAGCACCTGGTTTTTATACACTGGGGGAGGAATTAGCATCGGGGCCTCCCTGCAAAAGTCAGTGCCTTACGGCCCAAGCAGGGGGGGGGAGGTCAGGTAAAAGGACCTCATCCTGCAGGGCCTCGTGGGATTGAATTAATTTTTTCTGCATTTGAATGTGGAGCCCAGTCAACTGCACACAACATGTGGGCGAAAAGAAGCACTGGGCAGCTTGTCCTGGCTGGGGCTGGGGCTGGGCATGGGATGCAGCCTTGGGAACTGGCTTCCTTGGACGTGGGGGGGGGGTGGTAGGGTTATGCCCTCCTGGCTGAAAAAGGAAGGTGCAGGCCAGAGAGTGGACTGAAGAGAGCTGGCCCAGGGGCACCAGCGTGCCCTGGTCCCAGAAGCCACCAGCCAATTGGAAATATCGCCACCTTCTCAGCTGCCTGCATCGTCTCCAATCCAGGAGGTGGAGGACAAATCCTGAGCTTGCCGCCTGCCCTTTATTTCTCTATGGGGACCTTATTTGTTTCATTAAAATGAAATAAATTTTAATTTATTGAAATTTTAAATAAATTTTCCAACTGCCCTGATAATTGAAGATGGCAAATTGAGACCGGAATCAGCTATCTTCTTTATCTGGCGGATTAAAACATGGGAGAATATCTGGTGTTGTGAGGATATGTGGAAGTCGCTCCCGTTTACCTTGACCACGGGGTGGTAAATAGCAATGATTTTTTTTTTTGGAAGGCAATTCAGCAATTTCTATCCACATTTTGTATGCGGTTTGGCCCAGCAATTCCGCATCTATGAGTTTATCTTGCAACTGGTCACGTACATACAACATGCAGAGATAAATGCTCAA
>PVIY010006272.1:39014-49279 GCA_004026745.1 Myrmecophaga tridactyla
ACCTCATCCACTCCCGTGGGTTTGAACCCATTGTAAGTAGGACCCTTTGATGAGCTGTTCAGTTCAGTGTGACCCACGGCAATCAGGACGGGTCTTGACCCTGTTACTGGGGTTCCTTTATCAGCAGAGCGAAATTCAGACCCAGAGAGAGGAAAAAGCCACAGGAAGGAAGCAGCTGAATCAGTGAAATCCGGAAGAGAAGGGGGAGACCAGGAGACACTGCCACGTGCCTGGCCATGGGACAAGTGAAGGAGCAAGAGCCGTCGGCAGCCAGCCCCGCGGTGCCACAGTCTTAGGAAGAAAGCATCACCTCCATGACACCTTACCAAAAGGAAACAAATTCCCATTGTTTAAGCCCAACCATTGCCTGATAGTTGCTTGAGCAGCCTGTGAAAGCAAAAGGGCATTTGTAACTGCCAAGGAAAAATTGCGGGAGGACAAACCCCAAACTGTCAGCAGCGGTTCTACGTCTAGGACAGACTGCGACCAGGGCTTTGTCATGATTTCATACTTTTATATAATGCTTGAAAGTTTTCACATTGATCCCGTGCCACCTTGTAAATCAAAATAGATTATCTGCAGTAAGGAAAAGAAAGCAGAAGTTCTCCATAGTTCCACCCTCTTGCCCAGAGATCAGTTTTGTCTTGTTTTGTTTTAATTGGGTGTTTGTTGGGGATTGAATCATGTCCCCTCATTGCCGGGTATTTATTTTAGCAGCTGGGAAACCGAGACAGTTTTCTTTGAGAATTTTCTCTGTGACGACCTCTATATTGACACCAGCACATATATATGTATTTCTTTCCTTTCCACAAGAATGAGCTCAGGCAGTCCTGACTCTTCGGCAGTGTTTCCTTTCCCTTAGAATGCTGTATCCTGGCCATCTCGCCATGTCAGCTCTGCACAGCCTCCTCCTAATTCCTGGAGCCAGCGCCTGGCAAGCCATCCTGCAGAGCCACCATCCTTTATTTCACCAGCCACCCCTTGATGGACAATCTGGGCTGGCTCCAATTTGGGGACCTTCTGTTTTGAAAGGTTTTTGTCAACCAAACTGCATTTATTAAGTAATAATTAATTCGTTTCCCCATTTTTTATTCATCAAAGACCTACAAACTGCCGACCGGGGCTTCCGAGTAGCAGGCGGCTCCTGGAGCAGAGAGGATCCCAGCCAAAAGACAAGAGGCTGGATGCTTGAAGTTGCCTGGGTGGCCTTATGGCAGGCAAATGTGTGGTTTCCCTTTGTGTGTCAGACCCAGACCCCAAACAGAGAGTGGGGGATGGCAAGGGCGTTGGAGGTGAAAATCCCTTTGGGAAAGGTATGCAAGACAAGGGGAAGCGGGCTAGACAGGCAAAGGAGAAAGGGGAAAATTGGCACTTGGGGAAGCCGCTTCAACTTTCTGAACTTCAGTTTCCTTATCTGCACAATAGGGATAAACTTCCCTACTTCCTCCTAGAATTATCCTGAGGCTTTACATAGTGGCACACAGTAGGGGCTCGATAAACTCAGTAGTTGCTAAATAACTAAAAGCAAGGGGGAACTTCCAGCTATATTATTTCAGCAGAACTGTACTGGGCTCTGTGCTGATTGCTGGGGATGTAGATACCAGCCAGACCTAGTCCCTGTTCTCCAGGAACTCAAATTCTATTCATTATCTATGGGAGGAAAGAATGGTTCCCCAAGGGAAAATGAGGTGTTATTCCAGAAAGAGAACGAGGTACTAAAGGATAAAGGGAGGGACTTCCTACATTCAAATCCCAGCTCCACCCCTGGCCAGCTGTGCAAAGAGAGGAGGTAGCTAGGGTGTATGGGCAGCTAGCTGGCTTAACTTCTCTGTGCCTCAGTTTCCCCATCTGCCAATTGGAGATAATATAATCCCTGCTCCCGGGGTGGCAGAAGGATTAAAGAAGGTAATACTTGCGAAGCCGTTGGCAGAGTCTGACTCATACTAAGTGATCAACACATGGCATTTATTATTATTATTACAGGTGAGGGAACAGTGTTCAAGTCAAGAGGAAAAGTGATGGTAGACACAGAGGTAGGTGGGGATGGGGCCTGAGGCGAAGCCCACCAGGTATCTGGTTGGGCTAGAGACACCTGTGGAGCCTGGCCAGAGGGATGAGGGTGGAAGAAACCAGCCTCTCTCTGGATTCAGTTTAATTGGCTAGGAGGGAATTAGGGGAGTCCTCAGGTCTCATCCAACTGTAACATTTATTGCAAGGGATAAATAACGTAGTTTCCATGTCAGGTTTCCTACCAGACAAGGAAAACAGCCATTCTGCCAGGAACTCAAATGTGTATGATGTTTTTAAAGGGACTGTGACAAGAACAAGGTTTCAGGTCGGTTGCAAATGTCCCATTGTACAAAGTAACCTTTGGCAAATGCGCATGAACTATCTCTTTTCTGCCTTTGCAGAAGACCAATTATACATTGTCGTACGTGAAAAAAAAAAAAAAACAAAAAAAAAACCTAAGGATTTTAAAAAAACACACATCTGCTGTTAAATAAAACAAAAAGGTCATTCTGCTTTTGCTTTCCCCAGTGACTCCTGGACATGAGTGACACTGGAGAAGCTTGTGGTAGCAGTGCCCCATGGAAGTATTTTGAATGTGGACTTAGCCCCTGGGCTGGAAGCATCTTGCTGCTCTGCCATCCAATACTCAGGAAGCCAGTCAGATTGGCAGTATATTCCTCCAGGGTGGCATCTGTGAGATGGGACTCAGGAATGGTGTGCTCTAGGAGCTCTCAGAGAGTATCCTCTAGAACACACAGTTAGTGGGTTGATAATAGATATTCCATGAGAAACACAGGTTCCTTGGTTAAGTATGGGCAACAGTAGGCTCCACAAAGATTTCTTTCATGCAGGCATTATCAGAGCCTTTAATACATTATCAGAACCTTTACTAATAAGGTTCATTTGAGTTTCCCAAAAAAGAATAGGAACCAAGGCTTCCCACACTAATCTGCACAGATGATTCTATTTTCACAGAGCAATCTATAGACCCAGGGTTTCAGGGATCTCACTTTGGAAATCACTGGGTTACAAATTCCTTTACAAGGTCACCCTCTTACAATTAAGGGTTCAGCCTAATCATCTTGATTGGGCTTAAAAGTGTTAATCAAAACACTGAACCAGCATTTATTGACAACTTACTATGGATTGGTTCTGGGGAAGCAGCCTCAAAAAGATACAGTCTCTGCTCAAAAGGAAAACAGAGTCTAATAGGAGAGAATAATGGCAACATATAACAATCATAACAGCAGGTATTTTTTTTTTTGACATTTACTATATGCTAGGCACTGTGCAAAATGCTTATTTAAGCAAGCTCATTTAAGCATCTCTACAGACATTGGTGTTATTCTGGTAGGTGAAGATGCCGAGGTTCAGAGACAGTAAGCAATTTGGCCAATGACACACAGCAAAGAGATGGCAGACAGGACTTTGAATCAGCTTCTCTGAATCCCGAGGCCACAGGCTTCACCCCCACGTGCTCTAAGGACTCCCTGGTGGTCTCAGTTTCCTAGGGCTTCCCTGATAAAGATTCACACCATGCAGACGGCTTAAATCAACAGCAACCTTTTCTCTCACAGTTCTGGAGCCAGAGGTCCAGAATTAAGGTTCAGCAGGGCCACACTCCCTCCGAAGGTTCTAAAGGAGACTCCTGCTTTGCCTCTCCCAGCTTCTGGAAACTGGCCCCAGGCCTTCCTTGGCTCACAGATGCATCGCTCCAGTCTCTGCCTCCATCTTCACAAGGCCACCTCCCCCCTGTGTGTTTCCGTCTTCACATGGTGCTCTCCTCTCTAGCTCTCTGCTCCTCTTCTCCTAAAACCACCAGTCCTATTGGATTTAGGACCCACTCACTCCAGTGTGAGCTCATCTTAACTTAATTACTACCGCAACAACCCTACTTCCAAGTAAGACAACATTCTGGGGTACCTGGGGTTAGGATTTCAACGTGTCTTTTTGAGGGACTCGATTCAACCCATGACACTGTTCACAGGAGGCAAGCAAAGGAACTGAGCCATGGGTCACTAAATTGTGGGGGCAGGGGGTAGCAGAGGACTCTGGACCCTTCTGTAGTTTGTGGTATGATGGTCTCAGGCCTGGAGGGGGGTCTCGGGCAAGAAGGGTGAGGGGCTGGAGTAGGGACTGGGGAGAGGATAGCGCACCACGTATAAATATCTGTGAAGGGTGCACCAGTATTTTGTACGAACGGCAGAGCTAGAGACCAAGAGGAAAAACTCAGGATGAAGGTAAAGAGGAGGCTGGGGGGACACAGTGAGAAGAATGTGGGCCCAAGACCCAGGAAAACCAACTCCTTCTCTGGATCTTGCTCCCATTTGCTGTGCATCCTTGTACAGGTCACCTAAGTTCTCTGGTTTGTACAGGCCTCAGCATCCCACACTCCTCCCATGTTATAATATGTGAATCTGCTGGACTGTGTGTTAGTACATAATTAATATTCCAATTATGAATCTGTTTCTTCCCAAAGATAGTCCTTCACCAGGCGAAGAGTAGGTTTAATTTACCTTTTTATTCCCAGGGCATGCAACTGTACCTGGCATACTTTAGATGCTCAATAAATGTTTGTTCAATGAATGAGCAAACCAGTGAATGAGCAAAAATGTAGGTGAAGCTGTGAAAGGAAGAACTTAGATGTGGTTGATTTAAACTGGCACCAGGATAGCATACCCTGAGACATATTTTCCCAGCTTTTCACTAAAATACCTAAGAAGGCAGAAAGAACTGAAAACTCACAGCGCTGACACCCAGGAGTGACAGGCGCCCCTTGCCAGAATCCGGGAGGAATTTCCATAAATACAAGGCAGATGGAGCCGGGTTGAGATAAACAATTGGGAGCCTATTCAAGTTTGATCTCATGAAACAGGGCACCCCTCCAGACCAAAAGGAGGCAGGAAAATACTCAATCCCTTCCCCGCTTGCAACTGAGACCCTGGAAACCCAGCGACTGTGCCACTCAGAAAACCTGGCAGCAGGGGAAGGAGAAAGGGGGAAAGGGCATTTTCTCCACTCTGTTGGGACTGAGGTTATTTCTTCTGGCTGGTGCATACACCCACCAATTAGAGATTGAAGTTCCCAGAAACCCATCGGCTGGGGGAGAAGGAATGGAGAAGGAATTTTGTAGCCCAAGAACAGCTTTCAGAAGTGCTGCAAGCAGGAAAGACAGAGATGGAGTGGGGGCTGGGAGTGCACTCTCTTAGTTCATTGTACCAAGCAACTGCTTGAACACAGTCTGGGAGGGGAGCTGCCTGTTTGGCACTGGCTTTCCTTGCTGTACAGTTGGGCGGGGTCAGCCAGCACTTAGTGACAATGAGAAGTAACAAGGACAGTTTACACACCCTGTCAATTGCAAGCTCAGGGCCTGGATACTAACGAGCTTATGCAAGGATGAATAAACATAAATAAATCAAAAGTGGGTATGAAAAAAATACTACATGGTGAGGGAAAGGAAACGTCTTCCTAAAAGGAAGAATCCACCTCTGAGGAAAACTCGCTGTATTTCTCAAAAGGAAAAAAAGAAAAGTTGTTTTGCACACTAAATAGAAGGTAAAAATGAATCATTTTAATAAAACAGGAGTAGAAATTTAGGACAGATGAGACAGGGATGAAAAAAACAGAAAGATGGGAACAACCCAAATGTCCATCAACAAATGGATAAACAAAATGTGGTATGTACACACAATGGAATATTATTCAGCCATAAAAAGGAATGAATTTCTGATACATGCTACACATAGATGCACCTCGGAAACATTCGGCTGAGTGAAATAAACTAGGCACGAAAGGACAAATATAGTATGATTCCACTTCTATGAGGTATCTAGAATAGGCAGATTCACAGAGATGGAAAGTAAATTAGAATTCACCAGGGGCTGGGGGAAAGGAGGAATGGGGGTGGGTGGGTTTTTGCTTAATGGGTACAGAGTTTCTGTTTGGGGAGAAAAGGAACTTTTGGTACTGAATGGTATTTATGGTAGCAATATATTGACAATGCAATTTACGCCACTGAATTGTACATTTAAAAATGCTTAAAATGGCAAGTTTTATGTCATCTATACATATGTGTGTGTGTGTTACCACAATAACAAAAAGGAAAACTAAAATTGCAATGAAGAATTTAGATGCCCAGTGTTGACATTATAGAAAATCAAAATCAGCAATGTGGAAGACAAACTTGAGAAACTCTTCTAGAATAAAGAGGAGAATGACAAAAGGGAGAACATTATGAGCAGAAATGCTACTCATGAGGGGAAAAATAGTAGAGTCAGCTTAAAGATAATAGATATTCACACACACACACACAATAAGAGCAACTAGAACAGAAATAACACACAAAGGTGAAAATCAGAGGAAGCTTTCTGAGTCAGGAAAAACATGACCTGAATATATATAGGGGAAAAAAGGATTTATTACATCTCAGGCAACATTAATGAAAAGTGGCACATACTTTTCTGGTGATCTATTGCTTTGTAACAAGCCACACCCATTTATTCTCATCTTTCATGGCTCTGGGGGCACCCTGGCTCCGTAGGGTGCTTTCTCTCAGCCATCCAGATGCGGCAGCCGGTGGGGCTGGTTCACAGGAAGGCTTCTTCACTTGCATATCTGGCTGGGCATCTCGTGCTCTCCACCCAGCCTCTCCACATAGCTTGAGTTTCCTCACAACATGGCAGTCTCAGGGTTACTGGACTTCTCACATGGTGGCTGGCTTCCCCCAAAGTGAATGTGCTAAGAGGCCCAAGTCAGTTTCAAGGTTTCTTATGGTCCAGTCTCAGGACTCACCCAGTCTTTCCCATTTCATTCTTTTGGTCAAACCAAAGGGGTAGAAGAATAGACTCTACTTCTCCATGAGGAGAAGGCTTGCATGTACAGGGAGGTAAGGAACAGGTGGTGGTCACCTGAGAAAGAAGCCCCCCTCCACCCTGAGCCTTGAAGATTAAAGCCAACAAAGGAAATAAGATGGTGGGGTGAGATGCTTCAGGGCTCTGGCCCCTAAAAGAAGCTTTGAATAATCAGCAGGAAATGGCAAAAATATCTTTTCATAGCTCCAGGAATAGGTAAAGGACTTTAACAGAATAAGCGCCGACTCAGGAAATAGGCTACTCAAAAGCAGTAGAATTTCATGGAACCCTGTCTGACGCCTCCCTTACCGATGCAGACCCCTTGTCCTGGCTCCAGAGGGAGGAGAGTAACCCTTGCATGCATGCTGGGAGTGTGCATGTCTGTCCCAATCCATCTGGTGTAGGTGTGAGGGTCTTGCTATACCAGAACTTTCTCTGTGTGTAGAAGGCACTCAGCTCTTCTACAGAAATTTGTGAGAGGGCAGTCAAGTCATGCTGTTGGGGCTGGCTGTAGGATGCTGGCTATAGTACATATAGTGCAATGCTCAGTAACATGAGGAAAGAGAAAAGAGAGAACATTCATATCTGTGTAAATGGGGGGTTTCCTAGAGTCACATGTGCATGCTCTATACAAGACACACATGCAGAAAGGATCAGGGAGGCACCTTTGCTTTGGCCTGGGACTACTCTCTAAATTCATTGTATGGTATGCTGGTTTGAAGCTATTATGCACCCCAGAAAAGCCATGCTTTTTTTTTGCCATGCTCTTTTAATCTAATCTTGTGGGGGCAGGTGTATTGTTGGGTGGGACCTTTTGATTAGGTTGTTTCCATGGAGATGCAAACTGCCCATTCAAGGTGGGTCTTAATCCTTTTACTGGATTTACCTCTATGAAGAGAATAAGAGATAGGAAACATAAAGCTCAGAGCTGACACAGAGGGCAGAGAGATGAAACCAAGAGACACAGATGTTTGGAGATGCCAAGCTAAGAGGTAAAACCCAGAGTTTGTCTCAGAGAAGCTAAGTGAGGACCCACAGATGCTTAGAGAGGAAGCCACTAGAATCAGAAGCTGAAAGCAACGAATCAGGACAAAGGACCAGTAGACGCCAGCCACGTGCCTTCCCAGCTGACAAGGGTATTCCAGTGGCTGGTAGCCTTTCTTCAAAGTCAAGGTATCTTTCTTGGGATGCCTTAATTCAGACACTTTCACGGCCTTAGAACTATAAGTTTGTATCCTAATAAATCTCCTTTGTAAAAGCCAATCCATTTCCAGTATATGCATTCCAGCAGCTTTAGCAAACCAAAAACCTATGGATAAGTTCTGAAGGAGAACGCTTAGGTCGATCTGCAAGGACTGGGAAAGGTATCTTCCTTCCTTCTCTCTTCCCCTTCCCTTCCTCCCCCTCCTCCTCCTCCTCCTTTTCTTAGCAACTGGCATTTAAGGGAAAGCTCTAGCAAAATATTAGCTAAATACAAGCTGAAGGAATAGACATCTCATAGTCTAAATTCTAACAATAACACACTAAAATATCAAAATGTCCATTACAACAGAAGCTTATAGAACATACAAAGAAAGGAAGCAATGGACCCATGCAAAGGAGAAGATTAAACCATTAGAACCATCAGTGAAGAGGACCTGACCTGGGACATTCCCAACAAAGACTTCTTAAAAATGGTCCTGAATATGCTCAAAGCATTAAAGAAAAACATGGATGAAGAACTAAAGGAAATCATGAAAATGATAGATGAACAGGTAAAGAACACCAGTAGAGATGGAAACTATGAAAAGAAACCAGACCTAATCGTTAAGTCAGGGGAATGGAGAAGGGCACTGCAACTAGAGCTGCGGAGGCTGTGTTGCCGCTCCCAAAATGACTTCCGGAACCGCCCCTTCTGGACAACTGACTTCCGGAGAACCACCCCTTCCGGATGTCACCTGATCCGCTTGCTTAAAAACTGCCCAGTCCATCACCCAGGCGTGGACTCACCTCCCTCCACCTTGGATTCGGTGAGCTTTGCCCGGGAGCACAGAAATAAACCCGCCCGCTTTAAATTTCCCGGTCTACCTTCCTTCTTTCTCACCCTTTCGCCTCCTAAACCTTTCACTAACTACCACCTTAACAGAAATTAAGAATTCCTTAGAGGAGTCCAACACCAGATTGGAGCTGTCAGAAGAAAGAATCAAGGAACTTGAAGATAGAACCACTGAAATCATTCATTCTGAGGAGTGGAAAGAAGAAAGAATGAAGAAAAGTAGAGAGCGCCTGAGGAACCCATGGGACACCACCAAGCTTGCCAATATATGCATTGTGGGAGTCCCAGAAGGAGAAGAAAGAGAGAATATTCAAAGAAACAACAGTGGGAAATTCCCTGAATTTAACAAAAGACATGAGTATACACATCCAAGACACTCAACGAACTCCAAATAGAATCTATCCAAATAGTCTCACAGTGCAGCATATTATAATCAAATGCCAAAGACACAGAGAGAATTCCAAAAGCCACAAGAGAGAAGCAACATGTCATATACAATGGGGCCTCAATAGCATTACGTGCCGATTTCTCATCAGAAATGTCCTGAAGGCAAAAAATTACCACCCAAGAATTCTATATCCAGCAAAATGGCTTTTCAAAACTGTGGGGGAGATTACAACATTCCCAGATGAGCAAAAACTGAGAGCTTTAATCACTATAGATGGGCCCTACTAGAGATGCTAAAGAGAGTTCTCCAGTTTGAAGGGAAAGGGTCACTGACATTAGGCCAGTGCCACGTGAAGAAATAAAGATCTACAGTGAGGGTAAAGGGCCGGGGTAAATATAAATGCCAGTACTATTACATTTTTGGTTTGTAACCACTTTTTATTTCCTATAGGACCCGAAAGGCAAATGCATAAAATGTATTGATAGATCAGTGGTTTTGGTCTCATAATGAATAAACATGTAATTTGTGAAAGAACTATAAAAAGATGGGGGGATGGAGGGAAAGAGGAACACTGTTTATGCATACTATTGAAGTTAAGTTGGTATCAAAGCAAATTAGAGTGTTATAGATTTAGGATATTAAATTTAAGCCCCACGGTAACTACAAAGAAAATATCAGAGAATATGCAAATTCACAGAGATAGAAAGAAAAGCACAGGTTGTCAGGGGGCAGAGGGAATGGGGAATGGGGAATTAACAATGGGAGTAGAGCTGCTGACTGGGGAGATGGGAGTCTTAGTAATGGAAAGTGGTGAGGGTGCCACAACAGTGTAAATATGAATGATCCCTCTGAATCTATGCCTGGGAAGGGTTGGGATGGGAAAGCTGATGTTGTATATATGTTCTACAATTTAAGGAGTAAAAAAAAAGAAAGAAAGAACGATGGAAGAGATAATGACAATTAAATGCAATACATGATCCTG
>PVIY010006272.1:49379-88882 GCA_004026745.1 Myrmecophaga tridactyla
TCTTGTTCTTAGGAAATGTACGTGGCACTTAAGTGTTCAAGGAGATGATGTATACAGCATACACTCAAGTATTCATAAAATGGATTGATAAATGGATGGATGGGTGGGTGGGTGGGTGAATGGATGCATAAATAGACAGACACAGACAGATATTGGAATTCTCTATATGGGGTTTGTATTGTTTTAATAACTGTCCTGTAAGTTTGAAAGTATTTTTTAAAAAAAAGTTAAAATACAAACCAGTAAGGATCCAGGTTGCAAAATACAGGTTACATGAGAAAAATGAAAATCAGATTTCTTGTCTGCAACCACAAATGTTAAAGCAACATCTTCATAATTATGGAGGAAAAACTATGTGACCCAATAATTTTATACTCAGTCATATTATTACTTGTGTGAAGGCAACCAAATCATATGCTCACATAATTAAAAGCTCAGAGTATGTACTATCCATGTGACCCTTTTTTGAAAAAGCTACTTCAGGATATACTCCAGTCAACCAGGAAGTGACTCTAAATCAAAGTATGCCTGAATGGGAAAGCCAAGGAACTGAGTATTTTCTATTTCATGGCAGTAATTCCAGCTACCCAGTGATTTGGTGATGACATGTAAAGAATATATAGGGACTGAAAAAAAATACTTTGCTGTAGAACCTGCAAAAATGCCTCCACTCTTGTGTGTCCCAAGACACGGTAAGGGTGGTCAGAAATCAGATGCACGTCTCTATGGATCTCAGAAATGACCATCTAGAAATCACCCAGAACAAAAGCATTATGAAGCTTCTAGACCAGTGGTTCTGGAGCCCAACATCGGGGTGGGGGCATAGCAGGTTGATAAAGTGCATCAGACATAAGATAGGGAGCAGAGGAGAACTGGAAAACTGGGCCCTTGTGTCCATTTTATAGAAGAGGAAACAAAGCCTCAAATAGGGGAGTGACCTGTCCCAGGTCAATCACAATTTGGATAAGGGCAGCTTCTTCATTCTGGAAGCTTTCTCTTAGGAAACGGATAGGGATACTGACCCTATCAGTAGGTGGGGGTGGGGGTTGGGGGCTGTTTCTGAAGGGGTAGAGGTGGGAGCAGCTGTTAGCTTGGGTCTCCTGGCTCTACCATTGGGTTCTTCAGGCTGCAGCCACTTGCCATGGACAGCAGAGCCCCTTGTCCCTTGGACAGGCCAACAGAACTTGCCCTCTGCCTCACCCCTTCCTTGTGTGTCTGTCCCTCCATTTTTTCTTCCTTTCCTCCCGCCTTCCCACTTCCCTTGGATCTCTGTATTTCTCCCTCTTCCTTTGTCCCTTTTCCTCTCTCCCACTCCACAAGCACTTGCTGTATACATATCACCAGGCTAGGCCTGGAAAGCAACCCAACCCGCCCATCTGGAAGCTGAGTCACCATCTCCCAGTGTGGCTTCCACACCCGCAGAAGCGAGGGGCTTTACAGGAAAGAAACAAAGTGAATTTCTACAAGGCCCGTGATAATTATTTTCCAGACACAATCACACTAAATTAACTGGAAAACCAGCCCGGTCCCTGAACTTTGTTCCTCCTCAATAATTCCAACTCTGAAATGCTGTCATTTACATTTGCAAAAATGCCTGTGATCAGAGCAGAAGAGGTGGCCTTTCGATGGGCCTGCAGACAGGAAGCAATTTCAGGCCAGAAAGGGTCGGGCCACTGGTTGCTCGGGTCCCTCTCGGCTGCGGGAGAACAGCTCATTTTGTTGCAGAGAGCTGGTCGCCCTTGCCCCAGTGCTACCCCCTGGCCAGCAATTCCTTCCTCCCCCAGGGGCATGCAAACTGGGGGCTCAGGTAAGGGAAACTCTTCATTCCAGGACCTCGATGCAATGACTATTTATGTGCCCTGCTTTCCAGGTGGCATTTCATTCGCCTTCACAGCAACCCCATGAGCCAATTGCTTTAATCAACTTATTTTTAAGGAGCGCTGCTTAGATACTTTTATATATTGCCCCCCATCGCTATAATTTCCCCCTTAGAGCTCAGAGTCTAGAAGGGAAGCTAAGACTCAGAGCCAAGGAATGGGAATGGATAGTTTCAGGGGGGATCTGGGGCAAGCATCTCCATCCTAAGGGCAGGAATGTTATCCCCAGTGGGTCTAAACTCGGCCCTTCCGGCCGAGTACACAGCAGCTGTTCCCCTCCCTGCGGCCTGCACCTGCTTCTCCCTGTCGCAGGTCACCTGTCCACCCCCTAACCCCCCAGCACCCCGAATTCCACTGGCCTGAGCACACAGACAGCCCCAAGTGCTGGGGACTTTCTATCCCGGCCGCGCCCCTTAACCACCAACTGATGGGCCTGGGGGTGCAAACACCCCGGCTCTGTCCCCGCCGGAGACCCTCGGCGCTGTGGCGGGTGCTGTCCCCAGGACTTCCTGTGAGACTGAGTCACAGTGACCGCCCGGGCTGATCTGTTCTGTGTCACACACTGGCTCGGCCTTAGGCCTCCCCCAGCCCCTCGCTCCCACTGGTTCTTCCCTAGAAGTCCAGAAACAGCGCTGGCACACGACAGGCTCCGCGTCCCAGGCGCCCACCTAAGGCGAGGCATGGGCAAGCTGCGGAGGGCACCGCTGAGGCCAGCGAGGCGCCATTCCGGGGACCCGGGCTGTCCCCTGCCCCTGCCCCACTGGGTGGGCCCAACTCGTAGGGACGATGGCGGTTCTCGGAAGGCCAGTCCTGGAAGTGGCAGGACAATCTGGATGGACAACAGGACTTCCACGCGTGCTGAGCAGACCAGAGGCAGGGGCAGAAGCGATGGCTCCGCCAGGTTCACGAACATCCCAGACACACACACCTGGCTGCACACACACACACACACACCTGGCCACACACTCACACACGTGGCCGCACACGCTCACACACACCTGGCCGCGCACATGCACACACCTGGCTGCACACACTTACACCAAACGAAAGGCCCCTCCTCGTCCCCACCGCTTCACCCCACCCACTCCTACCCTGGAACTCCAGGAGAAAGCCCTGATGGGCTGCTTGCCTGGCATTAAATTAGACCCAAACTTCCGGTTCCTTCCATTCCAGCATTAGTACGATACAGGGGATTAAATGCCCTAGGCTTGTTAGGCCCTCAGTTTCCTTCCTTGGTGAAAAACCCATCATTTTTAAGAAAACTGTTTTTCTTTTAAGTTTGTGCAAATTATTGTATGCTTCTGTAATCAAAACTATGTGAGACAGACATTATGTTGAGCAGAAGAAGCCAGACATGGTATGAATTAATTTACATGAAGGGGAAGAATAGGCAAACGAATCAAGGTCAAAATCATGGTTTTCTCTGGTGAGGTGGGGGTGGATATTGACCATCAAGGGGCCTGAAGGAAACTTCTAGACGGGTTGGATCCGTTCCACAGCTCGAGCTGAGTGGTGATTATACAAATGTATACATTTGTCAACATTTGATGAGCTGGGCACTAACGATATGTGCTCCTTATGCATGTTATACCTTAATTAAAAAGCAAAACCTTACATGAGAGCTAGTCCCTTTCCAATGCCAGTTGGTGCTACAATTTCTTTATTTTCTGCTCTCCTTGTACCACTGGCTTTGCTCATTGGCAGACAAGTGTTGTTCTTTGCTTTTATCAACTTAATTTTTTAAGGGGGCATTGCTTACTTTTATATATTACCCCCCCCCATCATTATAATTTCCCCTGCAGAGCTCACAGTCTAGAAGGGAAGCTAAGACTCAGACCCAAAGAATGGGAATGGGGAGTTTGAATAGGAATCTGGGCTGAGCGTCTCCATTTTGAAAGCAAGAATGTTCTCCCCAGTTAGTCTGAACTGGCGGAAACACAGGGGCAGTGGGCAGGGATGCTACAAGGCTGGGTACTATCATGTAGGGCTTGGATGCCAAGCTACCCTGTGTTTCTTTATTTCAGCAGGTAATGGAAAGCCACCAGCGTTTCAAGAGCAGGAAAGGAGCATGGTCAAACCCATACTCCCCAAAGAAAAATAAAGTAGTATGTCCAAGACGAGACAAAGCCTGAGGGCTGGGACGTTGGATAAGAGGGTGCTGCAACAGTCCAGGCAAGAGGTAGAAAGGCTTGAGTAGAAAGAAGGTTCTGGTTGCCATAAATAATCTGACTGCTAGATGAGGAGAGCAAGAAAGGGAGCGGAAGGAAGGAAAAAAAGAAGCAAATGCCCCTGGTTTCTTGTCTCTGAATTGTTGATAGTAAGAACCCCTGTTGCATGGGATTAAATTAGATTATCATAATGCCTGGGAAACAGGAGGGCCTCTACAAATATGGGATTGTATCCTTATCATTTCATTATCATCATTATTCAGTACACTATTAACAAATGCCTAAAACACAGCCAAGAGAGGGAGAATGAAGGGGTGGACACATGGCGAGTTCACTGTCTTCCCATCAGAGCTTTAAGAGTCAAAACATCCTTCTCCACGTTCTCTTCTCCTCCTGCCACAAGTCCCGTGATAGTTCAGATAATTGCCATTCCACTGGCCTGGATTCCAACAAGAAGGTAAAAGAAAGAACCCAAGATCAGCAGGTACCACGAGTGAGAAACAAACCTTGGTTATGGCAAGCCATTGCGATTTAGAGGATGTTTGTTACTGCACCAAAATCCAGCCTCTCCTGACTGTTACAAAAGACACAGGAATTGCCCCCAGGATCCTAATCTGAGTTATCAACAGGGTTAAAGCAAAAAACGCCCACAGATGCCTCCAGAAAGGCTTGCGAGGACACGGCTCCAATCGTTTCCAGCATAACAATAATCAGAGCATCAGACTGTTAGCACACGCCAAAGGGGGATAATTTGGGTGGAGTGGGAAGATGCTGTGTACCCAGTATTTTACTAAGGGCAAATTTGCGGAGATTTGGAAAATTGGGTGCTGTGTGGAGTAAACATACCGAGCAAGTTTTCAGCTACAACACAGCTGAGCTCGAGAGAACGGGGTTTGATAGTTAGCGTCAGCATAATGAATTAAAGAAAAACACTTCAGAGTGCCTGCAAAACACTGTCAAGTTCAAAATTGTGCCTACGGGTTTTTTTTTTTTTTCCAAAGCAATTTCCCTAGCCACCATGGCTAATAATATCTCATTTTGTTAACTCTGGAAAAAAAGGCTTTAAAAACAAAAATGCTGTAGCTTGTCATTTCCAGCTTAAACCCTTTCAATGACTTATAAGATCAAGTGGAAACTCTTCCAAATGACCTACAAGCCCCTTCAAGAGTGGGCACTGCTCACCCTAAGTTCAGCTGCACTTCTGGCCACTCTCCCCTCCCAGTCTATGATCCCACCACTCTGGAAATTCCTAAAGCCACGCCCCCTGGGCCTCTGAGCCTTTGCACTTGCTTTTCCCCTCTGCCTGGAACACAATTCCAATCATCACAGGGAGATCCAGCAAAGCAGATGCTCCAAAGGTTTGAAATAATTTAAATGTTTTTCTCCAAAAAAAACCACACATACACACACATTAAAGTTGGGGCAAAACAATATGGTTTAGAGCTCCCGTGTCCTTATTTGCTGTTCCATGTTGTTTTCCTTTTTTGAAATACACATAGAACCCCATCATAATCTCTTCCATGCTTAGGTCTGCTAAAGTTCTGCTGACGCAGTTTTCTTTCTCTGTCCCTGGCAAATTTCTCTCTATTCCTCAGGTTTTAGAGAAAATGCAGTTTCCCCTGGATCTCTCCTGTGACCACTTGCGCGTCACCCCTCACCCCTAGTCAAGGTTTACTGCTTTCCTCTAGGTTCTCTGAGTCCCCAGGGCCTCCTCTGTGGTGGCAGCAGCCATGCAGTACTTTTCACCATGTTTAAATCATCCATCTGTCTCTCTAGAACATAAACTCCATGAGGGCAGGGCAGCACGAGGTTTTGATTCTCGCTGCATTTCTGACAACCAGCCTGGCACTCGGCACATAGTAGGCGCGCAATAAATGTTTCACTGAGCATGCGTTTTCACCCCATCCCAACCCTGGCAGGGCCCTAGTGACTGATTTAGGAGTACACTGAGCACTGTTCATTACCAAACTTCAAAATGAAAACCAAGCAAAAAGAAAAAAAAATGTTTAAAAAAACAAAAACCCAATCACCTACAGTTCTACCTACTCAGAAGCTATTATTACTAATACCTTCATGCTAATGAGTCTCCCAAACCCTCTTCTATGGATATGCAAATATGCATATGGTGAGTCTCTTTTTCACTGAGATCATTCTGTGTATACATTTCTTAACATTTTTCCACTTAATGTATCCCAACTGTATTTCATATTAATAAATATATTTCTCCAACACACTTCTACGATTCTGTAATATTTCATTCACTCACTCAGCAAGTATTTGCTGAGGGCCTATTGTGGCTCAGTGTTTATTTAACCAAACCTCTATTATTTTATATAGGTTCTTTCCAACTTCTTAGGAGGATAAAGAACAGTGCATTAAATATCCCTATAGCTAAATCTTTGTAGATATACTCTGATATGTTCTAGAAATAAATTCCTAGAAGTGGGTGGGCCACGGTGGCTCAGCGGCAAGAACGCTTGCCTGCCATGCCAGAGGACCCAGGTTCGATTCCTGGTGCCTGCCCATGTAAAAAAAAAAAAAAAAAAAAAATTCCTAGAAGTAAAATTGCACGATGCAAATAAAGCACCTTCCAGAAGCTTCTGCTACACTCTTAATCAAGGCACATTTGATGGCCAGGGACAGACCCTGACTCAGACCAGCTGAAGTTAAGGGTGGCTTACTGAAAGGACACAGGCCTTAGGAAGGGTGATAGCAGGGCAACTCTGGGGTTCTCAGCAGCCAAAATCTAGTCTAGACTGGACTCACCCACTGACATGACTGCACCAACAACTTAATTGGTCTCTGATTCAACTTTATCCAAATTCTCAAGAGAGAATTGGATTGATACAGCCCCAGGCTGTGGAATGCTCCCTCTAGTTCAGCTGACTTCCCAGTCCCATTAGTTGTGGCCACGTAGGAGCAAGGAGGCCGGTGGAGAAATGATAACCTCCTATTTTGTGAAGTGGATGGTAACATTAGTTTGAAAAGAAAAATGTGTCAGTAGAGAAAAAAGATACACTTTTCTTTCTTGAATGGTGTTCTAAGTCACCATTCTTAGAACATAGAGGAATCAGAACTCCTTGGTTGTAAGTGACAGAAAGCCAGTTCAAAGTGCCCTAAGCCCAAAGAGAATATTTACCGACTTGTGTGTCTGGGGAGTGCAGGGGCAGCCCTGTCATCAGACCCCGCTGGATCCAAGGGCTCTGTGATATCACCAGGAGTCTCTTTGCTTTCGTCTGCAATGGAGACTTTCGCTGGCAGACTCTCCCCAGGGGAAAGTGTGAGGGCTGCCAGCAGCTCCTGACGTTCACGCCACCACCTTAGCAACCTCAACAGGAAGAGAGCATGGCTTCCCACCAGTTCCAACAAAAGTCCCAGGACTCACCCCTATTGGACCAATATGCCTCTCCCTGAACCAATCACCTCGGCCAAAGGAAAGGAAGATGCTGATTGGTCGGGCATACATCCTGGGACCCAACCCACGCAAACCACATGGACAGTGTCAGAGATGGGTGGCTCCCAGAAAGAAAATCAAGATGCTCTCACCAAAAAAAAAAAAAGAAAAAGGAGAATGGGGGCCAGGCAGAGGACACCAACATATTTCTGTCACTACAGGAATACAGCTGGCTTTTCTTTTCCCAGTACAGGGGACGGGTCAGATGGAAACATTCTGACTTTCTCTTCTTGACTTCCTCGCAGACGACAGATAGGAGGCTGTATGAATTTTTACAGATTTTCCAAATTTTCCAAATAAAATTTTGGAAAATTTTACAAATTTTCCAAAGCTGTGCCATGGAACCTTCTGTGATGATGAAAATGTTCTCTATCTGTGCTGTCCAATATGGTAGCCTCTAGCCACGTGTGCTGCACAGCATGTGAAATGTGGCAAAGAAAGTGAACTTTTCATTTTAATTCATTTTAACGTAAATAGCCACATGAGGCTGGGCGACAGGGAATAAACCCCTGCTGAGTTTTCCCGGCAGCATTGTGCAGAAGTGCGGGGTCTTTGTTAAAGGAAACTTTCCTGCCCTTGTCTGCTGGCAGGAAAACTTTCCGGGTCTCGGGGAGTTTTTCATTGACAGCGATGGGAGCTCCGTGCTGCCTCCGTGGGACTGGCGACGCGTGCAGTGCCGTGTAATGAAATTCCTGAAACCTCACTGCGACTGAAGAAGCGAGGGTCTTCCCTGCTTATCGCCAAAGCGCCCGTGTTTTACATGAAAAAGCGTTTCTAATTAATAGGCCAGCCCCTCTTGAGTTTGATAAAAACAGAGGAGAAAAGGATTTGATTAACCCACGATCTTTTCAATTTGGCGTGTTCTGCATGAGTGAAGTGTGTTTTCTGCAACCGAGCCAAGCCCGGCCCGTGCTGGTTTACCCTGATAACATTCTCCTCTTTGTGTGTTCCTGATTTTCCCCCGTGCCTTCCAGGAGGAGGGGTGGGACGAAGAGATTCTCAGAGGTAACCGCAGCCTGCAAATAAGCGAGATTCTCGAACAGGCAGTGGCCCACCCCAGGAAGGAAAAGATAAAGGCTGCCATTGTCCCCAAATAAGAGAGTCCATTCGGTCCCCAGACCGAGGGCGGGAGGAGCGGAACCGGGTGGAAAGGGGAGCCCGTGCACTCCAAGTCAAAAGGACAGGACTGAGGCAGGGCCGTGAGAAGGGGACATTCAGTATGGCCACAGCTCTCCAGCCCCATGACCCAGTGTCTGCTGGCTTTCTCCCATGTTTGGCTCATGGCAAAAGAAGCCCTCGCTATCTGGGATAAAAGTGGGTCACAGAGCAATCCATGTGTTCTCTGCGTTAAGGATCTCATTTTGTTTTTCTTTTTGTGGAACAGAGGTGAAGAACTTGTTTCTCTCTCCCACTGCAGTTGGTGGAATAACATCTCTCTCAATGGGTGAAGTGGTTTTAAACGAGGGCCACAAATTCTTTGACACTTCCCCCATGGAGAGGTGGGGTCTGTGGCGCGCCCCTTGAATCTGGGCTGGCTGGGGACTGCTCCCACCAGTGGGGCATGGAGAAGTGATACTGGGTGACTTCTGAGGCTGGGTCACCAAAGGCCATCCAGCATCCGCCTTCTTTGCTGGGACACTCAAGTCTGGAGGCCTGAGCTGCCATGTAAGAAGTCGGATTAGGCTTCTCTGCCACGCTGGAGAGGCCACATGTGGGTGCTTCAGTCCAGGACCTGAGCAGAGCCCAGCCTCCCACCCAGCTCCACCCAGGATGACAGATGTGTGAGAAGACCCCCAAGACCAAGTCACCTGCTAGTTGAATACCCCTGGGTGGTCTCTGTTATCATCATATGGAACAGAAGAATCGTCCAGCTGAGCCCTGCCCGAATTGCTGATGCACAGATTCATCCAATATAGCACAACGGTTGCTGCAGTGAGGCACGAAGTCCTGGGGCAGTTTCTCACACAGCAAGAGATACTTGGAACAATGGAAACATAATGGACTTGGGTTATCTTGGTTACCTGCAGGGTCCTGACCCCATCTCCAGAGCCCAGGCTAGGGAAGACTTTGTAGCATGGTGATTATTTGGGCATCTAACACACGACTTCAAATGACACACACTCTGAGCTTGAGTTTCAAGGTGTTTTGACCTCACAATGCCACATTGGTGGACAAAAGATTTCAGGAGGGGAGATGGAACAGAGTTGCCCAGTTGCCCAACTCCAGTGTTCACTGAGGTGTGCCCCTAGGAGTTGTGTGATACAGAAGGCATTGCATTTGTTTTAATTTGCTAAAGCTGCCAGAATGCAAAATACCAGAAATGGAATCGTTTTCATAAAGGGGTTTTATTAAGTTACAAGTTTACAGTTTGATGGCCATAAAAATGTCCAAACTAAGGCATCCAGAGAAAAGCATCTTGACTCCGAAGAGCCAGATGGCATGCTGGTTTCTTCTGTCACATGGGAAGACATGTGGCTGGCATCTGCTAATCTGTTCTTAGCTTTCTGGGGAAAATCCCTGGGCTCTGGCCTGCTTAGCTTTCATAGAAAGGCACATGGCGATGTCTGCTGGGCTCTGGTTTCTGTCCAGCTTCTGTTGGTTCTTTCAGCTCCTGGCATCTCTTGAGGCTTCTGCGTTGCCAAGTGTCTTTGTCTCTGTTGGTTCTGACCTGTCTCTCTCTGTGAGCTCTTTTAAGGATTCCAGTAAATTAATCAAGACCCACCTTGCATGGGCGGAGTCACATCTCCATCTAATCAAAAGGTCACACCCAGGTGTGCCACATCTCCATGGAAACAACCTAATCAAAGGTTCCACTCTATAATACTGGCTCAGGATTAGAGGAATATGGCTTTTCTGGGGTACATAACAATTTCAGACCAGCACAGCATTTGTCACTTCTTTTGCCATTTGGCATCTGTTCTAGTTTGAAAGGATTTATGTACCCTAGAAAAGTCATGTTTTAATCCTAATCAGTCTTGTGGGAACAATGGTTTCTTCTAATTCCTATTCAATACTATAGGTGGGAAACTTGATTAGGTTATCTCCACAGAGATATGAGTCAATCAATTGTGGGTATTAAACTTGATTAGATGGAGACGTGTCTCCACCCATTCTACATGGGTCTTGATTAGTTTACTGGAATCTATTAAAGAAGCATTTTTGGAGAAAGCTTCAGAACGACATGGCCACGAGAAGCAGAGAATCCACCAGCCAGCAACTTTTAGAACTGAAGAAGGAAAACGCCTCCCGGGGAGCTTCATGAAGCAAGAGGCCTGGAGAGAAAGGCAGCAGATGCTGCGATGTTCCCCATGTGCCCTTCCAGCTGAGAGAGAAACCCTGAACATCATGGCCTTCTTGAACGGAAGTATCTTTCCCTGGATGCCTTGGACTGGACATTTCTATAGACTTTTTTAGTATGGACAATTTCACAGCCTGAGAACTGTAAACTAGCAACTTATTAAATTCCCCTTTTTAAACACCATTCCATTTCTGGTATATTGCATTCAACAGCTAGCAAATTAGAACAGCACCTGAAGTTCTTTTCTGCATTTTGAGGACTCCATGCTGTATCAGTCATGGAAGGTAGTAAGATAGAACCTATGCTCCTCTTTGAATGTGCAAAAGCCAGACAGGTGCTCTCCCAGCCTCCCTTGCAGCCAGGATGCAGTTATATAACCTAGGCTTAGCGAATCACATGCTCTGGTTCTAGACCTTGAACTATGAGCTGGGGGTGCAAAGAAACCAGCACTGGGTAGGGTCTTTTTTGGGGCCTCAGTGCTGGCAGCCACGTTCTGCTCCAAATGCAGCAGTGGGCACTGCAGCCAGCAATACCAGGGTAATTGGTACTAGCTCTGGTCTAGCCTTGTTTTTCATGATAGTTATATTCTGTAAAATCACCATGACACTGAATTAGGAAATCCTAAATCACTGTCCCTGGGGGAAACACAAGGTTAGGGTTCTTGGGAGCCTCTGGCCACAATATCTCATCAACCTGATCAACACAGACATACCTTGTCAATACTGCAGGTTTGGTTCCAGAATACCGCAATAAAGCAAATAGCGCAATAAAGCAAATCATACAAGTTTTCTGGTTTCCCAATGCATATAAAGATGTTTACACTATACTGTAGCTTATTTAAGTGTGCAATAGCAGTATGTCTAAAAAACAAGGTATATACCTGAATGTAAAAATACTTTATTGCTAAAAAATGCTAATCATCACCTGAGCTTTCAATGAATCATAATCTTTTGGTTGGTGGAGGGGCTCGCCTTAATGTTCATAGCTGCTGACACATCAAGGTGGTGGTGGCTGGAGCTTGGGGTGACTGAGACAATTTCTTAAAATAAGACATCAATGAAGTTTGCTGCATTAATCAACTGTTGGCTTTCACAAGAGATTTCTCTGTCGCATGTGATATTGCTTGATAGCATTATGCCCACAGTAGAACTTGTTTCAAAACTGGAGTTGGTCCTCTCAAACCCCACCAACTGCTTTATCATCTAGGTTGACGTAGCATACTAAATCTTTTGACATTTCAACAATATTCACAGCATCTTCACTGGGAGTAGATTCCATTTCACGAAACCGTGTTATTTGCTCATCCTTAAGAAGCAACTCATCATTCCTTAAAATAATTTTAGCATAAGAGGACAGTATTTCAGTCACATCTTCAAGCTCCACTTCTAATTCTAGTTCTCTTGCCATTTCCACCACATCTGCAGTTACTTTGTCTACTGAAACCTTGAATCCGCAGAGTCATCTACGAGGGCTGGAATCAACTTCTTCCAAACCCCCCTGAATGTTGCTGTTTTGATCTCCTTCCATGAATCACAAATGCCCTTAACGGCATCTAGAATAGTGAATCCTTTCCAGAAGGTTTCAGTTTACTTTAACCAGACACACCAGAGGAATCGCTCTCTATGGCAGCTAGAGTCTTACAAAATGTATTTCTTCAATAATAAGACTTAAAAGTCAAAATGACTCCTTGATCCATGGGCTGCAGAATAGATGCGCTAACGGCACAAAAATGACATTCTTCAATTCTACATCTCCGTCACAGCTCTTGGGTGACCAGACATACTGTCAATGAGCTGTCCCAGTTTGAAAGGAATCTTATGTGCAATCATCCAGGCTTTATAGAGCAGGGGCACAGTAGATTCTTGAGGACACTTGGCTTTTCAGAATGGAAATAAGCATTCACATCAACTTCAATTCACCAGCTACATTAGCCCCTAACAAGCTTCAGCCTGTCTCTGAAGCTTTGAAGCCAGGCACGGACTTCTCTTGAGCTAGGAAAGTCTTAGATGGACTCTTCTTCCAATGGAAGGCTGTTTCACCTGAATTGGCAATCCGTTGCTCAGCCTGGCCACCTTCATCAGTGATGTGGACTCCACCCTCTGGATAACTTGCTGCAGCTCTGCATTAGCACTTACTGTTTCCCCTTGCACTTTTATGCCACGGACACGGCTTCTTTCCTTAAACCTCATCAACCAACCTCTGCCAGCCTCCAACTTTTCCTCTGCAGCTTCCTCACTTCTCTCAGCCTTCACAGAACTGAAGAGAGTTTGGGCCTTGCTCTGAATTAGCTTTTGACTTCAGGGAATGTTGTGGCCGATTTGATCTTCCATCCAGGCCTCTAAAACGTCCTCCGTATCAGCAATAAGGACCGTTTTGGTGTCTTATCATTTGAGTGTTCATTGGAGTCGCACTTTTAATTTCCTTTAAAAACTTTTCGTCTGCCTTCATAACTTGGATGTTTGGTGCAAGACGCCGAGCTTTCAGCCTCTCCCGGCTTTTGACATGCCTTCCTCCCTGAGCGTAATTGTTTCTAGCTTTTAATTTAAATGAGAGACATGCAGCTCTTCCTTTCACTTCAACACTTAGAGTTATTAAGTGGCCTAATTTCAATATTGTTGAGTCTCAGGGAATAGGGAGGCCGGAGAAGGGGGAGAGGTACAGGGAATGAGGGGTCAGTGAAGCAGCCTTATCAATTAAGCCCACCCCCTAGAACAGGGCATGGTTCATGGCGCCCCAGTACCACTACAATCGAAACATCAGAGATCACCGATCACAGATCACCATAACAGGTAAAATAATAATCACGAAAAATTTGAATTATTAGGACAATTACCAAAATGTGACGGAAATGCAAAGCGAGCAAATGCTGTTGGAAAAAATGGCACCGACAGACTCGCTCAATGCAGGGTCGCCCCAAACCTTCAATCTGTAAAAAACACAGTATCTGCGAAGCACAATAAAACAAAATATGCCTGCACATAACCTCACTTTATGTGTGTTTCTAAGACATCCAATACCTGCGGCTTCCTCCTTGCATTTGCATACAGTGAGTTCCTAGGAAGTTGTTTGCTCCATCAGCCTTTTCGAGGCTGCCCCCATTTATCCCCAACGAGAAACAGAACATTTTAGAGCAGCATTCAAATACTGTTTACAGTATGAGAACTGAAACAAAAAAGGCAGAGCAGTCACCTTGTTCCCCTATTCGACGTCAGCTGGGAAAATATGCAATCAACAAATAATGATGATCAGCTGTACCTGTGTGTCACCTGCCTGGTGCAGAGATGTGAATTTGGTTGTGCTTCTGGGTACGAAGTCTCTCCTTGCTCCCCTCTTCCCTGAGACTGTTTCTCACCTTTCCCGGCGCGTCTATGGCTACATCACGTCTTTTCATTAATTCCTCCTGTGCTTAAATCAGCCCAGTTGGTATCTGTTGCTTGCAGCTGAGAAGCCTACCTGATCTGTTGCATGCAAAGTGTTTGGTGCAGCGTGGGGTCCAGGAAGGGGCTGGGTTAAGCTTAGCTCCTCTCCCAGTAAAATTGGTCACCTCCTCTACCTTCACACAGCCTCACAGCACTTTGAAATCTTATCAAAGGGGGAATTGCTCAAGCAGGAGATACAGGAGGGTACATTAGTTGCCAACTGCAGTGCTAATCAGTTAGTGGGTTTTCATAAATACTTTGTTTTTGGTTTTGTTTTTACCTAAATTAAGGTAGTAAAAAATCTTACTTTTGTGATCATTTTTGGTCTTTTTTCCCAATATTTTATTAGGAAAAATGGGCAAGCAAACGTAAAAGTGGAGAGATTTGTGACCACCCGGGTACCTGCCTCCTAAATATACAATTAACATTATACTATATTTGTTTTATCATATAGCCATCAATCTCTGCATCCATCAACCCTTTTTTTTATCTTCTTGCATTTCAAAGTAAGTTACAGGCCTCATACACTTCATCCTTAAATACTTCAACTTCTGTATCACTAACGAGTTCAGTATTTTGTTTTCCTTACTTTAGGTGAAATGGACAAATACACAGACGCACAGCTTTCCCATACCATGAGTCCTAACAAATGGTGAAACCGAGTCCCTACCAAAATACAGCTCATTACCAATACCCAGAAAGCTCCCTCGTGTTCTTTCCCTGACAATACCCACTCCTGTTCCCCCAGGAGGCAACCACGCTTCTGAGTTTTCTCAACATACATTAGTTTAGCCTGTTCTAGAACTTCACATCTGGAATCCGACCATATGTACTCTCTTGTGTCAGGCTTCTCCCACCCAGTAGAAGGTTTTTGACTCATTCGTTTTTGAAGAAAGTCTATCTAAGACTTGGTCCAAAAGGTCTCACCTTGGTGAGATGACTGATGAATAAGTGACAAATAAAACAATGAAGAGTAATAGTAATTACTGTTCATCTGCTTGGTGTCAGGCTTTGTGCCAGGTGTTTGAGATGCGATAAATAAAGCCCAGCCCTGCCCTCCACAAGTTCACAGGGGAGGGGGGGCAGGAGGGAAGAAAAGAATCCAAACAAATATTGCAATTCTGAGTGATAAAGGGAAGAGAGGAATGGACTAAGGCTGTGCGAGGGGGGAGGTATGAAGTTTCTCAAACTTGGTCCCAGCTTTAGTATTGTTTGATATTTGTCTTTAAACCTCCTTTATCTTACTGAGCTTTTTCTGAAGTCACAGTCTCCTACTAATTAGTACCCTTACTAATTTTGGTTAAGGAAGCAATGGTGCCCAGCTAAAAATGCCTTCCAAGACTCCCTGGCAGCTACAGTCATCAGGGACCTCAGTTCTGACCAAGGAAATGTAAGCACAAGTCTGTTGGGGGGTGTTCCCAGGAAACTGTTTGCTTTCCTAATTAAAAACTTAATGATGATGAGGATGATGGACATATTCAGCTGCTATAGTCTTTTTTTTTCTTCCCCCTCTCCCTTCTTCCTGCCTGGAATTTAGATGCAACGCCTGGAGGTACGGCCTGGAGGCCAGAAGGCTGAAAGCCTCATGCTAGGAATGCAGAGCAGGAAGTCAGAAGGAGCCTGGACTTTTGACGCCATCCTGGCACAACTGCGCCAGTCCTGGCCAGTTAATGTGTCCAGGGTCTCTTAGCTGGTGAGTGGGGAAGCCAGGAGAACCTCAAGCAATGCTTATTATTTAGCACCTACTGTGTGGCAAGAACTGTGGATACAATGGGGGATAAGATAAACTAACACATGGAATAACAAACAAGTGATGGCAAACCAGTGAGATCTGTGCTATGTTCGAGAAAATCTATAGTACTGAGGAAGCATGAGACAGGGTCCCTATCATAGTTTTGGTTCCCTAAAAGGAAACCATGAGCCAAAGATCTGAGGGCAGGAATATATGGCAGAACTGATTCCAGGAAATTCAGGAGAGGAGTGAGGAAGTTGAACAGGGAAGGGAAGAGATAAAGGATTCCTTAATAAGCAGATTTTAGGCTGTGGGCAACTGGGGCTCAAACCCTCTGGTGGGAACCTCCAGGAAACTCTGCTGAACATATCTCAGGATTACCTCTCTGAGGGGTGAGAAGCCCCAGTATTTATTTACCCACCAGCTCTAGCCCCTGGTTGGCTGAGAATTGTTCCTGGAGGCGTGAACTCCCTGGCACCATGGCCTGTCTCCTGCCTGGGCCAAGCAAACTGTGGCCTCTAGGGAGGGTTCCAGGCACGCAGATGGAGGAAAGCCTTGGCTTGTACCAAAACCAAGGGCAGTTCACTCTAGCTGGGCCAAGGAGATACCAGGCACCAGGAAAGACGGCCACAGATACCTAATCTAGTAAAGAAGCGTCCAGGAAGCCAGGCAAAATCCAATCTTTCTGCCCCATCCTGCGCAGTCTGACAACATGAAAGACAGTCTGTCAAGAAAGACCCACTTAAATGTAATAAAACGCCTAAATCTCCTGCCATTTGAACTGCTGGCTCACCCACAAGGCGGATCCAAGTCGAACCACACCGATGCTGAAAGCCCAGGAACGAGGCAAGCCCCAAATGCACCGGCTTCCAGAAGCTTCCTCGGGCACCGGGCCTCCCGCGAGAGGGCCCAGAAAACCAGCAGCCCGTTTCCAACTTCGCCCGGGCTTCCTGCGGTGAGCGCTTCTGTCCTCGCTGACACGCCGAATGTTCTCCCCCAAATTATTTCTGAGTTCTCCTGGCAGCGCCTCTGCCTCCCCCGCCTCCCCTCCCCACTCCCTTTGGCAGATCCGTGTTATAAAATAAGAGGCTCGGGATTATGTCTGTCTGACAACTGAAGAATGAGCAACGGAGCAGATGCAGAGTCTTACAAACCCCGTGAATTATACATGGCCATCTGCAGCCTCGAGCCGTCCAGGATTTCCACCCCACACCCCGGCGTTCCATATGGAGTCATATGTTTTTAGTAGCGGAGCCATGCTGTCAACGTCCAGCCATCCGTCATGCGGCACATGTGTGATGCAAGCGCCCAAGTAAATGTTATCTCGGGCCCGGGGGGTGGTGGCGGTGGTCCTGAGCCCGGGGGGCGACGCTCCGGCACGCCCGGCTTCTCCACAGGGCAGGCGCCCGCTCCGTTTTCCCAAATTTTAACGACCGCCGGGAAAACCCGACACCCTCTGCCTCTCAAATGCCCTAAGAGAGGGGCCTGATTTTAAAATAAAATGTGAAAAGTCACTGGGTGTAAGTCTGGCGCTGGAGGAATTCGGGGCAGGCCTTGGCGGTGGGATCCGGCGCCCCCAGTCCCGCTGCTGCTTCTAAGATGGACCCGGTTCCCACGCCCCCCTTCCGCCCCCAGGGGCCAGGCTGGAGGTCACGTGATCCCACCGTGGTCGGCACTGATTGGCTCAGGCTGGACCAATCACATTCTCTCTTCTGGGACTCGGGATTTAGGAGCGCAGTTCCGGCTGTGCCTGGCCCCTGAAAGAGGGGAAAACTGGGGGGACAGCGGGGAAGCCATATGGGGCCAGGTGCATGGGGATGCGATGATTTTCTGGGCTGCGCAAGAGAGGATCGGAATGGGGAGGGTGAAGAAAAGGTCATTTCTTTGCCATTCCCTCGTTCTTAGTTCCCTTAGTCGCCCCTGTGCCTGAATTCCTGCCTGAATGCCGTTTCTTGGCTGAAGGTTGGTGGTGAGGCGAGAAGGGGCTGGTCAAGATCTTTGGATCAACCAGTCTGAGGAGGGCGCGCCGGACCGGGGCACGTGGGCAGAGCCCCGTCTTCCCAGTCGGCCCATCTCAGCGGCCACGGCAGGCTGGAAGCCAGGGCTGCCAGGGCACCCCAGGAAAGGGGCCAAAGAGAAAGTGCCTTTTACTGGGCCCCGGTAACCTTGCCTCAGAGGTGTCATGGGTGTTGGAGGAACTAAGGTGATTGAGCTTGTCGCAGTAGCAGGAACTTCTGGGTCCTGCATTGTTTTGCAAATACTTTATGCCCCAGAGGGCATGTCTGTCTCCTGGCCTGCCTGACTTCCCTCTAGCTCCTACTGAGGGCAGCACTCTGCTTTTCCCTCTCCAGACCACCCCTCTCCCACTGTTAGTCCTCGTGGTTTAACTGGACTGATTCTTCTCACCTATGGGTGGCACACGATCCAGGTCCAGCCAACCAGAGTCAAAGTGATGGCTTCAGGGCTGTGCCTTTGCCCTACTCTGGGCCAATGAGAATGGGCCCTGAGACTTCCTGGAACAATTGGGAAAGAGGTGCTTGCTTTCTACAGGAGTTGCTAAGCTGATGAAATGAAACCCTGGAGCTACCAGAGGCCGCTTTTGCCATGGGAAAACGAGAGTGAAGCCAATACAGAAGAGAGCAGGGTGGAGAGATCAAGATGGATTAAGTCCAGATGACACAGGTTGATGCCTGGATCCAGCCATGCCTGAAGTCCTCCACACTGGGTCTTTGAGACCTGAGCTTGCATGAGTCAATGCATGAACGATTTACTTAAGCCATTGATGGAGAGTGTTCCATCACTCTTCCATTATTTGCGACCAAAGGAACCATGAGTGATGAAACTTCTTAGGTACCCCAAACCAGCACCACCCCTCTGAAGCTAAAGAACCAGAGGGTTCGCTGGAGAGAATAGTGTGCATGGTGGCTGGGGAATGGGTGGAGAGCCAGGCCAGGTCACATGATGTGAGTTTGAACCTCAATGGGTCTCCCATATCATCAGGAAGCTGTCACGATGACCTCTGCACCTGTGGATAAGTGCCCTTCTCAAAGCCTGTAAAAGCAGGTTGCCATTGCCCTGGGGAATCTCCATTCCCACGACAGCCAGGAAGACCCTAACACACCTTTGTGGGCACCTTGAAGACCTAGATTCGGCTTTGGAGGCCCCATACCTGGGGCAAGTCCTTTCATCCCTCTGAGCCTCAGTTTCCTCACTTGTACATTGGACGCAATAATGGAATCTACCTCTTAGGGGTATGGCAAGGCATAGAGAGATAAAGCAGCATCGGTACTGGGAGTGATTATAGGTGGATCCGAGACGAATAACTTTTATTTTTAGTATTGAATTTTTTAAAAATTATTGTCATAACATATAAAATTTGCCATTTTAACCATTTTTAAATATATGATTCAGTGTCCTTAATTACATTTACAATGTCGTGCTATCACACATCTCTCATAATCCCAAACAGAAACTGTCCCCATTAAGCAATTACTCTCCATTTCCCTTCCCCACCAGCCCCCGGTAACCTCTAATCTGCTTTCTGTCTCCATGAATTTGCTTCTTCTAGATATTTCATATAAAGAATCATACAATATTTGTCTGGCTTCTTTCATATAGCATATGTTTCCAAAATCCATTCACATTGTAGTATATATCAGTATTTCATTCCCTTTTATGGCTGAATACTGTTCTCCAGTGACTTTTCGCTTCATAGTTATATATGTATTTTTAAGGTCACTATCAGTGTATGGCAAGTGATGCTGGTTTTCCGTCAGTGGCCATGCTCTCAAATACCTTTTTTCTAAACAAAATATTGAAATTTAAAAAGGGAGCCAATTTAAAGAAAAACATTGTCAAAAGTAGACCAGACAGAACTTTTAAAAACTGAAATGACTGAAGTTAGATATGTAAGAGATAGGGCCCGAAGCCTGACACGTAGTAGGTGTCCTCTAAAGGCACATGGCTCGAGATGGGATGGCATTCGACTCTAGCTGTGGGCAGCCAGGCCATCCATTGCTGGATGGAAACACATGAGTGGGAAGATGGTAGAGCTATGTGGCTTGGGGGGGTGGGGGGAGGAATTGATGCTCTGATGCCTGAGAAAGCACCAGGCACAACCAAAGCTGACTCAAGTGTTTCTTAGGTGGAAGCATTGATCCTGGAAGAAATGATTCCAAAAGGAGTCAGCCCCAGTGCAAGCCCCTACCTCTAGGAGCTGCAACTTCTCACCTCCTCTTTGGGCCGGGACAGCTTCCCACCTCGAATGCCTGACCCCTCTTGATGCCTGTCATTACCCAGGAGAAGGAGAGGGAAACCCAGAATAGATCTCGGCAGCACGAGCGCTTTAAAGGCTGCCAGAGGAGGCCATGGGGACTGGCCAAAAAGTAGCTAGGTCATCTTCCCACTGGGGAAGCTTGTTAATGTAAGAGGAAAGTCTTGTATTAACCTAGGGGGCAAAGTCTTCCCTGGAGAGGGACATAGGAGAGATCCCAAACTCAGCTGGTGTCTGAGTTTCCTAGGGTGCCATAATAAATTACCACAAACTCAGTGGCTTAAAAATAACAGGGTTTCTTCTCTCACTGTCCTGGAGGCCAAAAGTCCAAGTGCTGTTGGCATGTGCCCCCCCCCTCGGGTGGTTGGATGCACCGAGTGTATCACGGGACCCACGAGACTCGTACCCGGGTGGAGTGCTCTGCTCGGCAATAGCCCCCAGGGAGCTGGGACTGCCCGGCCTGACGGGAGCTCCTGCACAGGACCTGCCCTGTCCCCAGGAGCGCCCAGTACCCTGCCACAAGGGAACATGCTGGGAAGAAAGTGCTTGGCGGCGCCTCCAGTGTCCATCCTTCTCACACGGCTTCCCGCGAGCCACCCCCCCGCCCACAGCAGTGAAACAGAGATGAAGAATATGCAGTTTTTAAAAACTTGATAACCTTCTGACGCAGGGAGTATTAAGAGGACAATGAGCTCATGCTTGGAGCGGAAAAATAAATTAAACTGATAAATTACTCGATGTGCTTGAATGCACTAGAGATTTAAACTAATGGTCGAGTCTGGGGATGAGTTGTTGGATAAGAACCCCCCAAATTAAGGAAAAGCAAAAAATTTTTAAAAAAGAGGCAATTGCTAACTCTAGGTAAAACCAAATGTTGTGTAAGCGAGAAATGGAGTCATATTACAGGAGGTAGCCTGGTTGTAGAAAATATATGTAACCATCATATAGCAATATTAAATATTAATTCATTACACCAATAGGCTTTATTATTTTAGGGCAGGCAAAGATATACAGAGAACAATAGTACAGAGACTTCCCGTATACCCCGCACCCAGTTTCCCCTATTATTAACATCTTTTATTAATGCAATGAATTCTTTACAATTAGTGGACCAAGAGCGATACATTATTAAGTAAAGTCCTTACTTTTATTCAGATTTCCTTAGTTTTACCTAATGTCTTTTTCTGCCCCAGGAGACCACATTTCACACTTACTTGTCACGTTGTAGCAGATGTGTCCCCACCAATGGCCACTTTCTGTAGCAGCTCCTTCCCTGACGAGGTTACAAAAGTTTGCATTCCTCTTTTCTCTGATCTTGGAAATCCCCACCCACACACCTCCTAGATAAGTTCTTGTTTGTAACAACTCCAGCTAGGCCAGCCTTAATTGGCTCTACCCACCAAGATATGCTCAATTTTAAAACTTTGCCCAATTATCATAGCAAAAATCACACTCACTTCACTGCAACCCAGATGCCTTGTTTTGCTGGAGCTATGTTTTAAAACTGTACCCTGTAACCGGACAAAACCAAGACAGCTCGTGGCTGGCCCATCTGTGTCCCCTTATCTATATGCTTTGCAACCCTGAAGTCGGACGCCTTTGCACATAGCACCTTCTTGAGTAAGATGGGTCAGCCCAGAACCAAACACCCCAAATTCCTAAACTCTCTTGCTGAACCAAGCCATTCTAATCAAGGTTAGCATGCCTGACAGTAGGTGCAGTAGCCTAAGCATGTAATCACTCTATGCATATGCAGTAATTGGGCTATCTCTGACCTGGTCATCGCAAACCAGCTGGGTCAGTATCCTAAGCCTGCCTGTCTTTGAATGCTGTAGTTTCTCCAGTTCAGAGTCTGGAGGACCGCCCTCCCATCTTGGTGAGGCTAGCCTTTGCCAAATAACCTTTCTCTCTTCTCAATACCCCAGCGTCTCCTGATTGACACTGTGTGCATCGGGCAAGGATTCACTTTATTTTTTTTGCATGGACAGGCACCGGGAATCGAACCCGGGTCTCCGGCATGGCAGGCGAGAACTCTGCCACTGAGCCACCCTGGTCCTCCTGAGGATTCACTTTTGAGCTGCAACCAATGTCCCCTTAAGTCCCTCTTGGCTGTGACGATTTCTCAGACGCTCCTTCTCCTCAATGACCTTGATGGTTTTGAGGAGGACTGACCAAGTATTTTGGAGAATGCCTTTCAACTGGGGTTTATCTGATGGTTTCCTCATGAGTAGACAGGGTTGGGGGTTTTTAGGAGGAAAAGCCTAGAAAAGTGCATTTTCATCTCAGCACACCAAGGATATGATTTGTCACTCTTCATGTTGACCTTGATCACCTGTGGTAGTGTGTCTTCAATATTTTTAGATATTAAAAATAAACTAAAAATAAAATTAAGCTTTCAAAAATTTAAACAGTTTCAAAACTATACTTGGAATGTGAGCTGGGGAAGTCTGCTCATGTGTGTGATATTTGGAGTAGGTCAGCATAAGGATGAGAAAAGATAAGTCCTTATCTTCCATGGTTGAGAGACAATAGGTATTTGAATGGAAAAAGAAAAGTTAAGAAATAACAGATGAAACGTTTGATTTGGTAAAATGGGGAAGTTGAAGTCGCTGAAAGAGTTGAAAGTAAGTGCTTCAGAAAAGTGAAAATTCAGGGTGAGAACGGCTGGGGAGTGTACCGAGAGTTGATACTATCAAGACTGAAAAACTAGAAAAGAAAAGTTCTCACTTTCCCAGAATCCCTTGCAGCCAGAGGTGGTCACAAGACACAGTTTTGACCAATGGACACAAACAGAAACCTGTTGGGAATTTCCGGGAAAGTCTTTGTTACCTTCGCCCTTCCTGGAATACAGATGTAATTGATGAAATCAATGTCATGCTTGGCTTATTTGTGATCAGGAGGGAAAGACCAAGAAAAAGAAAGAAACCTCTGACCTGATGCTATTGAAGCCATTTAACCGAGTTCTCAACTCTGGATCTCTTGTTGAGAACGACAACAATACAAAAAAAAATAAAATCAACTTGTACAGTTTAAGTTACTCGCAGCTGGGTTTTCTGTTACTTGCAGCCACGTGCAATCCATAGTAGCTGCAAGGACTGTTGAACTTTTTCCATCAATATTTCCAAAATATTGCATCTGCAATATTTTGATAAACATTACAATTAACTTTAAAAACAGGTGAGTCAAGTGCTTGGAACTGCCCTCAGGGACTATATGGGGCCCACCATTTTGAGGCCAAGGTCCAGTCCCCTTTCTAGTTTCCCCATAGCTCCTCACCCAAGCCCTTCTCCGGCAGCTAGGGGAGAATGCTGTAGATGCAGCGCCCTGGATGACAATCCCTGTTACATTCCTGCACTTCGTGTCTTGACATTTATAGATTCTACCTAATGCTGTAAATTAAGATAATTGTGCTGAGGTCCAATTAATTCAGTGAAGTACCCAGGACAAACACAAGCCAAAGCTCGATTACGGGGTGAAAGCCTGAGTTCCTTTTTGTGGTTCGCTCCTTCCTTTCTGATAAAGACACTGCATAAAGACCTCACACACACTTTTCTGGGTTCCCCTCTACCCTCACTCTGTTCTTTTCAAAGTCACCTCCCTTTCCAGGTGGGGACGCCCACTGGTCAGGAGTCAGAATTCTAGGCGTCGTTTTTGATACTTCCCTTGTTTCCACCATCCACAACTCTCCTCTATTTTACCTCTTCAGAACCTTTCCAGGCCATCTCCTCTCCATCCCCCTGCCACCACCTTGCCCCAAGGAGCCATGAACATGTTTGATCAAGTTGTTAGTTCAAAACCCTCCGGCGGCACCATCTCACTTGCCATGAAAGCCTAATGCCTGCCAGGCCCCAGGTGAGCACTCCTGCTCACTGCCACCCACTCTTTCTCTCTCTCTGTCCAGTCCAGCCACCTATTGCTGGGCCCCCGCCTCCTGCAGCATGTTTTCCTGGAATGCCCCACGGCCCATATGCGTCTCCATTCACCCTCTCGACCCCTACTCTTCCTTTGGTGTTAACTCAGTCATTACCTTCTCTAAGGAGCCTTCCAGGATTCTAGAACAAAGCAGACACCGTTATTGCACACTTATACACACTGGCAATTTTACATTTATTTGCACGACTGTTTGGTTAATATTTCTCTCTCTCTGTCTCTTAACGAGAACTTCCCAAGGGCAGCGCCCAACATTCTACATTGTAGCCCTAGGACTACAGCAGTTCCTGATACATAGTAGGTGCTCAATAAATGCTTGTAAGACAAGTGAATTCTGGCAAACAGAAGGAAATAAGCTGAAGTTGACAGCTTGTGGCACGAGGGTATGAGCACAGCCAAGTCCGGGAAGAGAGACTGCCCTCCAAGGCAGCTCATAACATGCTCTGTTAGCAATGCTTTGAGTGAAATTAACAGACAATCCAAGTAACATGGCCAAAAATAGGGGTTGGCAAACTGGCCCACGGGGCAAATTCAGCCCTCTGCTTGTTCTTGTAAATTAAGTTTCACTGGATCATGGCCACAGTCATTTGTGTACATACTATCTGCAGCTGCTTTCATGATTCCACTGCAGAGTTGAGTAATCATGACAGACTGTAGAGCCCACAAAACCTAAAATATTTACTATCTGGCCTTTTACCAAGAAAGCTTGCTGAACCCTGTCCTAACCCAAAGGGGGTGATTTTTTTCATATATCAAAAAAGTCTGGTGGAAGTGGTTCTTGTGTTGGTTTGGTGGTGGAGCAAAACTCGGGTATGGGGCTAGTGTCTCTTTTACTCCTTTGGCCTTCCCCACAGTGTCACAAGATGGCTGCCACAGCTCCAGGCATCACGTCCTCACCCAACTGCATTCAAAGGAAGAAGTTAAGGGAGGGATGGAGCAGGGAGATTCTCTTATAGCAGGCTTTCCTTTTATTGGGGAAGAATTCAACAGAGATTACCCTTTGCACCTGGCTGGCTACAGTTGGGTTGCATGCTTACCCTCTAGGCAAGGGGCTGAGCCCACCTTCCCTAAATCTCTGCCAGCAAGGAAGGAGAGTGGGGCATGCTGCTCAGTGGGCAACCACAGTGCCTGCCATAACTTTCCCTCCTACAGCAGTTCCCTCTAAATGGTGGCACTGACTCTTAGGAAGGGAACTGCCCTAATCTGGAAAGATGTTTTGCCAAGGCATTGGGATAAAAGTAAATCATCTCTCCCCAGGGTAGGGTGCCAGAGGGCACCCCCAAAAGGAAAGCTGATTTGCTCTGTATAATAGAGGGAGACACATTTGGAGCTTCAGGAGGAAAATGGGAGACAAAGGGTAAAAAGACACAGATGAGGGAGCCAGCAAGACGGTTATTCTGGGGAGAGTCACGCCGTCCTCCCCACCCCCAACTCCCCTCACCAAATCTTGTACAATCACTAAATCTAGTAGGAGTGCCTTAAAAAACAAGGCTGCACTGGCTAAAGCAAACAAACAAAAAAAACAGAATAAAACTTTTAAAAGCACAACTAAATAGTCCAGCGGAGGTAGAGAATAAGGGGCATGAGGCGCCGCTTTACCCGAGGCTGAGAAGACGGGACGTGATTTCTGTTTGTGTGTTGTGTTTGCCCCGTCCTGGCTCCCCGTCTCAGGCAGGGCCACCTCCCAGCAGCTCCTGGGAGCTTTCTTCAAATGGTACTAAAAAAAAAAAAAAAAAACCCATAGTTTCATACCAATTGATCCAGCATGGTTCACGTGCAGATTCCAGCCAGGGAGTGGGGGGGTTGAACCACTGCCCCACCCCAAGGAAAGGGGGTTGCCCTCCCAGAAGCCCCTGGGCCCGGGCAGGAGGGGTGGACACTGTGACCAAGAGAAAGTGCAAGGCATGCTGGGAAGCCAGAAATAGCAAGTGTCCAGTCGCTCAGGACACACCCGGGGTCCTGCAGGATCCCGAGGACCAGACAGAGCCCAGGAAGCAGAGGAAATGAAGAGGGACTTAGGAATTTACCTGACTTTGGGGGGAGGGGGCTTTAAATTCTGCACCCCCCCAGGCTGCCATTTGGGTAAACTGAGGCACCTTTCCTCTCCCTTCCCCGGTGCCAAGACCCCCATCCCCTGTTAATGCATCCTAACTCTCAGTTATGCTTGGAAGGTGCCAGGCATCGTTTCCCAGGTGGAGCTACTGAGGTAGCAGGTCAGTGAGCTCCCGCGCAGGTACTTGGAGGTGGCGGGATTTGAACCCGTAGCCAGCCATGCTGGTCTCCTCAAGGCCAAAGCTAGTCCCGGAGGCAGGAGGGAGCGCTTCTCGCTTTGCCTGGGGGCCCGCTTTTGCTTGTCAGGAGGCGGCAGACCGAGGTGCTCTCCTCTTTGGGGCCACCGACCTGCCACCAGAAAAATGGCCTATGCACTCGGGCCCTCTTTTGCAACCCTACATTGGCAGCCCTCCTCATTTAACAGGGCCCCAGGCTCTCTCTGCCTGGCTGCTTTGCTCCCTCCCGGTCTCATCCCTCCAGCCTTCATCTCGGCCCCTGGGTCCCGCTTGGGTTGGGGCAGCCTTCACATGAGGGCTCTGCCTCGCTGAATCTCAATTTTGTGAAGTCCCCATGCCAAGCCTGGCCTCCACTCCACCTGAAACTCAGTAGGCAGATGCTCCCTCTCGGTCAAGGTCGGACATGGGGTCTGCACTCTCTCCGGTTTCCTATCTGGGGGCAAATCACTATACACACCCTGGTTCTAGGCCAAAACCACATGGGAAAGAGCTCAGAATTCATTCAGCTCTCAGCCTGCCAAATCCTGGCCAGGTGCCCTTACTCTCCGTGGGTCTCAGTTTCTCCTCCTGTAAAATGGGTTGATAGCAGAGATCAGGTTGTTGAGAGTTACATGATGACACATGGAACTCACTCGGTGCAGAGCCTGGCACAAAGTGAGCACTCAATTTTTTTTCAAGTTAGCAACTGTTATTAGCACTGGAGTTGTGACAGTTATTTCCTGACTTCCCAGGGCACCAAGCCCACTGCCCTCGGAGAAGCAGCACAGAGTCCACCCTAAGAATTCAGGCCCTGTACCCAGTCTCCATGGTTTTAAATCCGGGCCCTGTCATTTCCCAGCTGTGTGACTCTGTGCGAGTGACTGTACCTCTCTGCGCCTCAGTTGTGTGAGCTTGGGAATAGGATAATAATAGTACTTGGTATGAGGAGTAAATGAGATCAGATGTGGGGAGGACTTAGAACAGCACTTAGCACGGAGCTAGCATTCAATAAATTCAGCTACCTGGCACTAGCTAAGTTTACAGCAAATGAGATCTGTCATTCTTTTGCTGGTAGGCTGGTAACAACCAACTCACAAAAAAAACAAAAAACAACAAAAAAACAAAACAGCATGTGAATGTATGTATGTACTGAAGCTTATAGTGACGTAGGCTACAACATTTACAAATAACAATAAAATTAATGAAATTTCATTGATTTTTGCCAAACTGTTATATTCCCATAGTCCATATCTGATTGCAAGTCAATTCTCCTATGGCCCATGGAGTTGCACCCCAACCACGGGTCTATTTCCAGCATGCAGGTTGGTTGGCATCTTCATTTCCGTTTAGGAGTAAGATGAAAAAAGTCAGACAATGAATGTTGGTGCGTCACTCATCATTCAGTGATGTGAGCAGCTTCTTTGCTTAATTGGAATTCTTTAATACCAGAAGGATATTTCCCCCACATAATGGGTGCAACACAAGATTCTTTTAAGCTTAATATGCATTATTAACACTTTCTCTATCTTGCTCTTAGACAAGTCTAAACAGTCAACCAAAGTAAGCCTTGATTTATAGTGTCTGCCAATTTCCATAGTGTAAATACTCCCACCATGGCTGAATTCAAGCTACCAATGTGAAGTCACTGAATGTGGAGAGGGAAGAGATGTGCAAACGTGCTGCTGTGTATTAGTTCCACCGTCTAGATATAATGGACTATTTAACCTCAAGAGCATACATAATAGCAAAATATATAAAATTATTAGAAGTGATGAGTATTGAGTATTTAATATATATAGTATTTAATATACAGTATTAATATATAGTATTTAATATAATTTAATTTGCTTTAATTTAATCTATTTGAGCATAAGGTTATATGATTGAATCTTAAATAACTGCTATGTTTAACTATCAGCTTGCAAAATTCCTGAAGACTTAACCATTGGATCTCATGAGCCAGTATGAGCTACTTCCAATATAGGACTGGTTTTGATATCTAAATTCACAGAGAAAGTCTCAAGAAAGACACAATGAGGAATCGTATTAAATAATTATCAGACGCGAGTGATTTTCATTTGGCATAAAGAAAAATGTCCTACAAATGAGGGATTTCATCACTATGTTAAATAGCATTTTTCTAAGATGGCCACTTATGGGATCCCCTGGGGCAATGGGCATATGGCAGAAGTAGCAAGATGTGCCTTCCAAGGCCAGGTCATAAAAGGTGGTGCAGCTTGTGGGCTGGAACACTCACTTTTGAAGGCTTCACCCGTCAAGTGAGCTACTGCCTGGAGACCGCCATATTGTGAGGAAGCTCAAGCCAGCCCCTGCAGAGAGCTCAAAGGGAGAGGCCCTGGAGTCACATGATGAAGGAGAGATGCTGGTCAGCGCCCAGCTGCCCCTGCTGTTCCAGCACCAGTCTCCATCTGACTGCACCTGCAGTAGGGACCCCATGCCAGGTCCACACATCTGAGACCCTGCCAGGGCCTTGGAGATGCTAAAAGTCTAAAGGTCCTTGAGGAAGACATCAGTGAGGACTTAAAGTCAGGAAAATGTTACTAGAAACTGGAGGAAAGGGGATCTTGTGGTGTGGTGGCAGAGAGTTGTCACCTGTGGTAACATGAAAAAGAGAAATGTGCCCAATGAACTCTCATGTGGCAGCATATTGAAAGTGGCATCTGGCTGCTGCTTGTCACTAGGAGAACTCAAAAGGAGAGGGATGAACTAAAGTACAAAGCATTAAACATGGAGCGGCTGAGACCTGATGGGCTCCAAACCAAAACTGTTTCTCTCCTGAAGGCAAAAAAAATTCTCAAATTTAGAAAGGACCTCAGGCTTTTATTACCTGATTTCAAGACTTACTATAAAGTTACAGTAATCAAGACAATATGGTATTGGTGGAAAGATAGATACTTGGATCAATGGAACAGAATAGAGAGGCCAGAAATAGACTCACTCATATACGGTCAATTGATTTTCAACAAAAGGTGCAAAGGCAATTCAATGGAGAAAGGATAGTCTTTTCAACAAATAGTGCTAGAACAACTGGATATCCATTTGCTAAAAAAAAAAAAAGAATTTCAGCCCAGACCTAGCTCTAGATACCCAAATTAATGTATAATAAATACATCATGGATCTAAATGTAAAACCTAAAACTATAAAAACTTGTAGAAGATGACATAGGAGAAAATCTTTGTAACGTGAGTTAGGCAAAGATTTCTTATTAGGAACACAAATCAAATCATTGGACTTGATCGAAATTTAAACCGTCTGCTCTTCAAAAGGCACTGTGAAGAAAATGAAAAGACAAGAAGCTACATACTGGGAGAAAATATTTGCAAAACACGTATCTATATTATAAAAGACTAGGAACAGTCTGAAAATTTAATTTTAAAAGGAAACAATTTTATTATAAAATGAGCTAGTCAATTTAAAATGGACGAAAAAGTATCTGTTGTCCACTGAATTGCTTTTGCACCTCTGTCAAAAAATCAGTTGTCCATTTACATGTGGGTCTATAACTGGACTCTCTATTCTATTCAGTTATGCACTTAGGTATTTTTATGCCAATCCCACACTGTCTCGAAGACTGTAGCTTTTTAATAAGTCTTGAAATTAGAGTGTTAGTTCTCCTGCTTTCGTATTCTTTTTCAATGTCGTATTGGTTATTCTAGGTTCTTTGCATTTCCATATGAATTAGAATCAGCTTGTCAATTTCTCTGTAAAAGACTGCCAGGATTTGTATCAGGATTGCATTGAATCTATAGCTCAATTTGGGGGGAATTGACATCTCGATATAGAGGCTTCCATCCTATGCACAAGGTATATCTCTCCATTTATTTGGGTCTTCCTTAATTTCTCTCAGCAGTGTTTTGTAGTTTTCAGCCTTGTACATCTTTTGTCGGATGTACCCCTAAGTATTTCTTAATTTCCATGCTATTGTAAATGGTATTGTTTTTAAATTTCAATTTTCCAATAGCTCATTATCTGCATATAGAAATACACTTAATTTTTATATCATGATCTTGTATCCTGCGACCTTGCTAAACTCACTAGTTTTTTTTGTAGATTGCATCCAATTTCCTTCATAAGTGATCATGTGATCTGCAAATAAAGGCAGCTTAACCTCCTTGTTTCCAATCTTAAGACCTTTTATTTCTTCTCCTTGCCTTATTGAATTGGGTGTAAGCTCCAGTACAACATTGAATAGGAATGATGAGAGCAGGCATCCTGTACCTTAACCCAAATAAGAAATTACTCTAACTGGTTCACAGTCATAAAACTATAGAAGAGAAAAATGTTGTGGCCTGTGGTAAGCAAAGATTTCTAACATACAACACCAAAAGCATGAGTCACAAGAAAAAAATAGACTTCAAAACTAAAAACTTCTGCCCTTTGAAAGATACTGTTAAAGGAATGAAATCACAAGTTATAGAGAGAAGATATTTGCAAATCATCTAGCTGATAAAGAACATGTATCCACAATGTATAAAGAACTCTCAAAACTCCAAAATAAAAAAATAAACCGATTTTTTTTAAATGGCAAAAAAACTGAAATGGCACACTTCACCAAAGAAGACATACAGATGGCAAATAAGCATATGGACATATGCTCAGTATCACTAGTCATTAGGGAAACGTAAATTAAAACCACAATAAGATACCACTACTACACCTATTAGGCTAAAATTTTTTTTAAAACCCAACCATTTAAAAGGTTGGGGAGGATGTGAAGGAAGGGGAATCCTCACACGCTGCTGATGGGAATGTAAAATGGTGTAACCACTTTGCAAAAGAGTCTGGCAGTTTCGTAAGAAGTGCAATGCATACTCGTCCCGTGCTCAGGCCATTCTGCTCCTTGGAATTTACCCGAGAGAAAAGAAAACTGGTTGGAAGAACAATTTCCACCACCACCAAACAGGTCCATGCCTTAACCCCTGGGACCTGGGGATAAGCCAACGTTACAGCTTTGCAGCTCTGATTGAGGTGAGGCTTTTGAGATGGGGAGATGATTCTGGATTCTCCAGGCTGCATTTGAGGAAACGTAGTCACAAGGATCCTTACAGGTGAAAGCAGGAGGCAGGAGAGCAAGAGCCAGAGTGAGTCTGTTTGGGAAAGCCTCTACTGGCAGCTGACACTTTGAAGGTAGAGAAAGCGGCTGCAAGTCAAAGAACTCTGGCTGCCTTTGGAAGCTGGAAAGGGCGAGAGGTCACATGCTCTCCTTCCAGCCCCCAGAGGGAGGGCAGCCCCGCTGACACCTCAATTTTAGCCCAGAGACACCCATTTCAGACCCGTGGCCCGCGGAAGCTGGGAAAGGATACGTGTGTATAGTTTTAGGCTCTTAGGTTTGCGGTCATTTGTTACAGCTGCTGTAGGTGACAGAGACAAAAGCAGATGTCTTCACAGAGCCCGTGCAACAACCCATGTTCCTGGCGTCTGTATTTGTTAACAGTCGAATAGTCACCGACAGGTGAACGGACGCACAAATTGGGGGACAGCCCCGCAAGGGACCCCGACTCAGCCTTACGGGCATTCTGGAAAAGGCAAAGCTGTAGGAGCAGAAAGATAAAAAAGGGGCTGCCAGGGGCTGGGGCGGGTGACGGAATTGACTATAGAGAGGTACAGGGAGCTTTGGGGGGTGGGTGAGAGAGAAATGCTCTATACTTCATTGTAGGGGTAGTTACACTGGGGGGTGCTTTTGTTATAAGTCATAGAAATGTACCCCTAAAGAGAGTGGATTTTACTGTTATGTAAAGTGTGCCTAAATAAATGTGACTTACAAAGAGAAGTGAGAGACAGAGAAAAAAGAGAGAGAGAAGAAAAGAAAAGGAAGGAAGGAAGTTAATAAGGAAGGAAGGAAGGAAAGGATGACTCTCAGACCAAAAATCAAATCCACATGGAACTATAAGATCCTTTAAGACCCCAAAAAGAGTTAAGGCAGTACCTTATAGATCCTTTCAGACACACAAAAGTCCCTCTAAGGATCTAAAGGCTATGCCCCACAGATCCTTTCCACTAAACAATAAGGCTTCTAAGATTTCCAGGTGTTTTTTTCACAGGGAGCCCAAGGTAGAGAAGGGCTTATCTCAGACAGCCTTGTGGTTAGGGCTTTTGTCTAATGCTGTAAACTTCAATATGGTTCATTAAAAAAACACAGTTTTCAATAGAATTGTTTGATGGAAGCACCTCTAGCTTGGATGAAAAGGGACAGAGAGATTAGAGAATAGAATGAGGCTTTTGGGTCCCCAAACTTCTGTGGATAGGAAGCAGGCTGCAAAAATTACTCAGCTGCAAATATGGACAAGAAATAAAAATGAAAATGAGACACGAGTTTTTGCCTATCAGACAGACAAATATTAAGAGGACTGACAACTCTCAATTTTAGTCACATTTGACTGGTGAGTGTGTGAGTTAGCAACTTTCGGGAGGGCAGAGGGTTCTATCTTTAAATCTTTAAAACAAACCAAAACAAGCGCCATGACCCCATGCCTGCAGTCGTAGGAATTAGTTCTAAAGAAGTAGTCAGATAAGGTACAAGGAGAGCAATAAAGTATGGCTTAAAATCAGAAACAACTATGAATCAATCTATGTCCATTAAAAGGGGATTTGTAAATTAAGTAAAGGCTGGTATGTCCATAGACCCCTGGGCAACTTTTAAAAAAGGATGACATTCTGATGTATTGACATGAAGAGGTGTTCAAGACATTTTAAGTGAAAATAAATTCAGACTAAGAAGAGATCTGTATAGTATGGGATGGGGAGTGCCTACGTCTGAATATTTTAGAAACATAGAAGAAATATTAACTATTTTCATTTCTGGGTAGTGGGACTTCAGATAATTATTTTCTTTCTTATACTTGCCTGTGTTTTTCTAACTTCTTTTTTTTTTGGCTATGAGCATATATTACTTCTATCAGAAATTTTTAGTAAGACTTTTTTTTTTCACAACTTCAGGAAGACACAGATGTGGTCCTGGCTAGAAACAGAGGAAAGAAATGGATGGTTTTCTTCAGTTCTCCGCAATCCTTAAACTGCTTGAATCCCGCAGCTGTTCTCATTTGGGGATTTCAAAGGCATCATGAAGCATCTGCTGAGGTCTTGGCAGACCTGAAGATGGCTTGGCCAGAGTCACCCTGGGCGTGTCCCTGTCGGAGAGCCCCAGGTCCCAATTCCATGCATGGACATTGTGTACACAGCAAGTGTCCATCAACTCTCCTCAAGGCTTCCACATCAGGTGCAAGTGGGATAGAGAAAGTTCCAGAGCATACCCAATCTCATTCACCACTTCTCTCTCCCCTTTCCATGGTGTTGGGCTCTGCTTTTCTGCTTTCTGATGTCTCTTCAGGCCTTAAGCTGCAAAAGCCAACCTTCTCTTGGCAAAGTATGATCTGTGTCTTAATAGCCCTCTGGTAAAGCTGAAGCCAGTCAATGAGCTAGAGGGCAGACATTCCTGGGGAGGTTCATACTAGGGGAGAACACTTTGCTCTTTGCCCTTCCCAATGACTTCTTCCTACCTGGAATGTGGATGTGAGGGCTGGAGCAGCAGCAGCCATCTTGTAGTCATGAGGAAACCCCCTTACACTAAGAGAATGGTACAGGAAATTGTAAGGAACTGATGTTCCTCATGGCTTCATTTTTTATGTGAAGAGATTTGGGCTGCCTACTCCAAACTCTTTAGTATGTTAGATAAATTACTTTTAATGTGTTTAAGTCATTGGTAGTCATATTTTCTGTGGTTTGCAAGCAAACATGATCCTACCTGATTCCCTGGAGATTCAATCACAACTGGACTTGGCCTTTGGGGGTGGAGAACCTTGAGGAGGGGTCCCTTTGGGAAAAAAAAAAAAAAACAGCTAGTAGCACTACTGCTCTCCTCTCTGTCACAGTTCTCATTCTATTTTCATCTCATTTAACCTTCAAAACGACCCTTCAGGAAGGTACAATTTGCATCTCCATTTTACAGCTGGGGAAACTGAGGCTTGGAGAGGATAAGTGAATTGGCAACCCTAAGGATTCTCTGCCCCTAATTCAGTGCACTCTCCATGACATCAGAGGATTCAACACGGGTAGAGGACTGGCATCCATGCTAATGGTTTCTTGTTTTAAAGGCCATTTCTTGGGCCTATGGAGAGTCCCTTTACTTTGAGGCTTAAAAAAATAGTGCAATGGTTAATAAGAGTGGAGCCCTGGTCTCAGAAAAGCCTGAATCCAAATCCTGGTTCCCTCCATGTTCAATTCAATCATTCCTGGCGAAGACACCAAAAGAGAATTAGACATGCAAGAGACTATGGGGGGAGGCGCCTGTGAAAGACAAGGGGAGGAGGCAGGGAGGGGGCAGGGAGCCCCCCAGCCTGAGATGGGGGCCTGATCCGGGTGAAGGGAGAGGGGGGAGCGGGAGGTGGGGTAGGAGGAGCCTGGGAAGGCAGCTCTGGGCCAGGCCAGTGGGGACCCCCAGCAAGGAGCTTCCTGCTCAGCCCCAGGCAGGACTGGCCCCACCCTGGGTCCCCCACCTGCCCCCCCACCTGCTGAGTCAGCGGCTGGGGCAGCCCTGGGGGGTGTGGACGCTGCGGGGGGGGTGGGGTGGGGGGTCGGCAGGTGCCGCACCTGGAGGCGGTGGGGTCGCTAACTCCTTGCAGCTGCTCCTCTGCTGCCGGGCAGATCCCAGCCCCTCCTGAGCCTCAGTTTCCCCAGGTCTAGAAGAGGAGAGGTATTAATAGCACCTGTGTGTCAAGGGTTGTGGTGAGGCTCAAAAAGCATCATTGGCACGGAGGCTCAGCCCAATGCCTGGCATGGGGGCACCCTCAATGCAACGCATCGGCCACTTCATCCCTGGGAGGTGGGGACTGTCGTGACACCCATCTGACAGATGGGGAAACTGAGGCTTAGTGAGGCCAGGTGCCCTTCCTGCAGCCACGCCTCGACTGGCCACTGCTGTCCCCTCCCTCTCCACCCACCCCATCTCACCCCTTCTTCTGGGCCCTTTGCTCCTTCGGCTCCTTCTTCCTGACCAAGCACTAAGGGTGGAACTTTGTACCGGGCACCCTGGGATGCAGGGGTGGGGACAGGGGCTGCTGAAAGCTGGCTGCCCTCCCGGTCCTGCTCGGGGTGCTGCTGCCCGCAAGGAAGCCACAAACTGGAGCACAGAGATGCTCCCTGTGTCACTGTCTGTAATGGCGAAACACGAGGGCATTGAGTAGATAAGTCAGGTGACTTCTCTAGAACGAAAATTTCTGTAGCCATTAAAAAGGTCAAGGCACACCCTCGAGCCCCTACAGGGAACAATCTCTAAGAGATACTGTTAAGTGAAGAAAGCAAGGTAGAGAAAACCTGTTTTAAATGCACCTGTTTGTTTTTTTAAGAATTCTGCAAGAATAGGTATGTTTGTCCATAAATGCTTATTGAGCACGTACTATGTGCCAGATACCGGATAGAGAGGACAAGACAAAACACCTGCCCCCTCGGAGCTTCTAATCTAGTAGGGAAGGCAGAAAATAAGAAAGCAAATGAAAGATCAGTGCACATGGCAGCAAGGGCCACAAAGAAAGTAAAGCAAGGGGACACAATAGAGAGGGAGAGAAGGCTCTGTGCTCAGGGGACGCCTCTCCTGGGAGAGGACATCTGAACTGAGACACAGAGGTAACTAAGAGCTGAGCATTCGAGAATCTGGGGGAAGGGCTTCCAGGCAGCAAGAACAGCTGGTGCAAAGGTCCTGGGGCCAGACTGAGCTTGGTGTGTGTTTGGGGAACAGCAAGAGGGCCAGCATGCCTGGAGCAGGGCCACCCAGGGCCAGGGAGTTGTGGCAACAAAGACAGAAGTGGGGGCAGGGGCCAGGCCAGGTCTGAAGGCCTTGAAGAAGCTTGGCCGGGCAACCTCTGGGAAGACACAGACCCTTTCCTTTCTACTTTGCACACTTCTTTTGTGTTTGATTTTTTACGACAAGCAAGTACTGCTCTTGCGAGGAAAGTTAATATAAAAAGCATGCCTGATATAGGAAAAAAGCTAACGTTGAAATGTATAAAGAAGAAAATTAAGATAAAAGATTAGCCATACAGCCCGTCCCGGAGACAAGTCCGGCACACTGTGGGGTCTTTGTTTCTCTGCAGAGAAGGCAGTTTGGTACCTGGGAGCGTGTCCTTTGGCCACTGTAGGGCCCTCCTGAAGCCCCCCCAAAGGTCCTTTTGAGAAAACCCCGGCTTCACATACAGCCGCTTTCAACATGTGCACAGGCTTCAGCTCAGCATTTCCACTTCTAGACACAATACCCTGAGGAAATAAGCAGAAACGAGATGGTGTAAAAAGGCTACAAAAGTGGTGTCTGCCCCGCCGTTTGTAATTGGGAAAAGCAAAAAACATCCTGAGTGCCCATTATTGGGGCCATAGCTGGATGAAATACGGGGCATCCTTCCACTGGAACATTCTCCAGTTCTTACAATAATGATGTGGATCAATATTTATTACCATCTTCTTGTTATAGTGTTAAGCAAATAAGTGGTTATGGAACTATATGGGTTGTATGACCCCTATTTTCGTAAAGAAAAAAAAATGTGTGTGTGTGATTATGTGTGTGTATGCTTAAATACACACACATGCACACACACACACACAAATATACACTGACATGTTAGCAGTTGTTCTTTCTGCATAGAGGGACTATGAGTGATATTCTCCTTTTTCGGTATCTAATTTTCCTATAATAAATGTATATCACTTTGCACTTTTTATAACTAACAATTAAACAACATGCCAGGTATGCCCTGTGCCCCCTCGGTGGCGGGGTGTGGGGGAGGTCCCCTCTGCCTGGAATGCCCTTCCCAAAACATCCTCTTGTTCCTTCAAGACTTTGCTCAAATATCATCTTTTCCAGAAGGACTTCCCTGGTCTCTCTATTTAAAATTGCCCCCTCCACTCCACAGCTCGCTCCCTGTCTCTTTCTCTGTGTATCCTGCTCCAATTTTCTCTTTCATCCCATAGAACTTAACACCTTCTTACCTAATATGTAATTTATTTATGTATTATATTTATCATCTATGACCTCTTCTCCCATCCCAGGCTTGGCGCATAGTAGGAGCTCAATAAACATTTGTGTCATGAATGAATGAATGAAATACAAACAAGCACACTGTTTTCCTATTTAAAGACTTTATTCTGGCCTCACCCTTCTGATTTTCAGAAGAAGTGGCCGGAATGAGATGGGGCTGGCAGGCCTGGCTAGGGACAGGTGAGAGAAGAGCTGTCCCTCTCCTGCTCCTTTTAATTGCCAGCAAGAAGCCAGAGCTGTGCTGAGCCCTAAGGCAGCACCGCCCTCTCCTGGAGAGATTGAAGAACTGCAGCACAGATGCTCCCCTGTTGCCACTGATAACAATTTTATTTCTAAAAGATTACACCTGGGGATTTGGAAGGGGACGGGAAAGTCCTCCCGGCCGGCTGTTGGGCCTGTGTGGGGGCCCTTTTGGGTCTGGAAGAGGAGCTGAGAAGGGAACGGGCTCACTTGCTGAGCTGCAGGAGACCCATTTGGGGAGAGGTCGTCTCTTGGGGGGGATGGGTTTATCTGGTAGAGAAATTTGACCAAGACCGGAACTTGATGAAGATCAGCTGCAGCCCAAGGCCAGCTCCCTGGGGATCTCTTCTGACCTTCTGGCTTCCCCAGGGTCGGCTTAAGTCCTGGGTGTTTTCTGGGCTCTGTGGTTAGCCTGCATTCTTTCATCCAACCTACTGTGAAGACCCAGGATTTCAAAACCAGGTTTTAACCCAGACTTTAAAATGAATGTGCTCAGCTCCAGAAGGGGGAAATGTATTGGCTAAGTCAAGTTTGTTTCTTGACTGGTCATTTTTATTGCACACTTACTTAAAAGGCAGGTCTGCTTCTAGGGTGCTGGGGATACTAAAGTGAAAAAAAAAAAAACCACAATAATCTCAGCCCTCGTGGAGCTGATATTTTAGAGGCAGAGACAGATGCTTAACATATAAAAATCAAACAGATATAATTAAGTAAAAATATAAAACGTTAAAAATAAAAAGGTATTATGACCACAAATAGCCAAGGTAGACTTCTGTTTGGGGAAGACATGATATTTAAGTTGAATTCTCCTCCAGAGGCAGTCTAGGCAGAGGAAGGGAGAGCAAGAGAGAAGCTGGAAGTTTCCAGGCTTTTAGCCTTGGCAAAATATCTCCCCGAAGAGAAGTGATCTGTTCATTTTAAATATGTGCTCTGTGGGGAACAGTCCAGCACAGCATTCTAGGATTAGAGTTCTGAGTTTCAAATCTGGGCTCTGCCACCTTCCTCAGTTCCCACCTCCTTTGCCCCATAAACTTGCTATAGGGATTGAATGGGATTATGAACATAAAAAACTAAGTACAGTTCCTGGAAAGTAGCTAGTATGAAATAAACATTAATTGTTAGTACTAAAGGCTCTGAGAAGTCCCGCATCCCAGAGGACTCTATTTAGCTTTACTCAGTCCTTCGCTGTAGAAATGTTTTGTTGCAGAACATTTTGGGTTTTACTATATATTTTGAGGAAATGCTACTCTGGGCCCCGGGGCTTGGGAGATTGAGCAGACCCTATTCATGGCCTACTCCAAATCCATTTGCTGCCTTTCTCCTTACTAACAACTCTGATTATATCCACAATTGGGCCAAAGAGCCTTTGATCTCAAAGGATGGAGGCCAGACTTGGTCTCGAGGTAGGCATGTGATTTGGTTCTGGCCCACAACAAAAAGTACTGGAAAGTCTCCTGGGGCTTCTGAGGCAGGAACTGTGCTCCCCGACAAGAAGGGGGTGCCACCCACCACCTGCTCTGCGTGTGGAGGGGCGGGGGCAGGGTCCCTGGGCCTCAGGGGACATGAGAGAAAAGCTGATTACAGAAACAGCACCAGGATCCCTGGTTGTGGCAAGCTGCTGAACGATCCTGGAACTGCTGGTTCCCCAACTCCTTGTTATGAGAGAAAAATAACCCCATCCTGGTTTAAGCCAGTGCTAATGGCTTTCTGTTTCTCGCAGCCAACACAGTCCTAGCTGCCCCAGAGCTCCCTGTTTCCTCCATTTGCATTAACACTGCCTCATTCACCTTGGGGACAGTGTCC
>PVIY010006273.1:0-34324 GCA_004026745.1 Myrmecophaga tridactyla
AAATGTATTGAATTACTCTCATTTTCTCTTCCATTGCCCGTAGGAGTATGCATCCCTTGAAGAACTCTGATGAATTCTGTATTAAATCACCTTACCAAAATTACATATGCCTTTCCCAACTGATAGTGTGCTTCTCCCATAATATACCTGAAGTTAGTATCTTTTCCTATAGAATCTACCAGCTGTGAAATTAAGAGTTTCAGCCCAGAATGGCCAGAAGACCTTCTGCAACCTTTTTGATAAATCAGAATCAAAATGGCAGTCCAACATTTCTCGATCAAGCATGGTAGTCCCCTGTAGGTGGGAGACACAGAACAGCAAAGGGAATGGAAAAGGAGAGGAAGAGGGAAAGTTGAAGGTGGAATGGGGAAGAAGAAAACTGGAGACAAAGAGCATGTTGCCAAGAGTTGCCTCTAAGCATCATTCAGTGGTCCTAGGCTGGGTCCTGGCCCACCCCCATCTGGCCTGACTCTCTGGAGGATAGGAGAGATCAGTAGCATATGTTGCTCTAAAATAAAGGGACTCACAACAGCCCTCAAAAAAAAAAAAAAAAAAGTCATTCACACCTATTATCACTTAGACTTTCCAGTTAATTGCACTCCATTTGGGTCTCTTGCATGACTGACTAGCAGACCAGCAGATTGGGCCTATTACATTTGGGAAAATACAGAGGAAAGCAGATGTCTCCAAATAAGAAGTGTAATTGCAGAGTTTGACTATTTTATTTTTAGATAGAAAGTTTTTATTGAAAGAATTCTACTTTTGCAGCAAGAGGGAGAGTATAATGGCATATGGATAGCCAAACTAGGACATGTGGCTGCCTTTCCCTTGTAATGAATGGGTTTGGTTGGTCTTTCCTTGGCATATTATCTAAATGTTACTTTGCCTCCACAGAGGAGACAGCAGACAAAATGCAGTTTTCCAGGAAGTTCAGCAAAGTACTTTTATTTGTTAATTAGATTTGAAATGAGAGCAGAGTCACAGGGGCTCTGTATCTTAAGTTGCAGAAAAGGCTTTCTTGGGGTAGCAAACACTGGTGCAAATACAGAGCAGTTAGCAGAGGCTTGTGGTTGGGCACCTGGCTGTAAGGACAAATAGACCTGGGGCTGGATCCTGCGCTGAATAATATTGGGAGCCTGGGCATGTTCTCTGACCCTTGCCCACCTGTTTCCACATCTGTAAAGCAGGGTGATCCTGGTGCCTACCTCATAGATTTATTTTAAGATTTAAGTGAGGTGGTGGCCACCAAGCAGCCCCAAGGCTCTGGCCCACCCTGAGCAGTCAATGAGCACTTCCCACCAAGTTTACCATCATCCATAACAGGAGCGATGCCACAGCTAACGGTCCCAAATAATGGAATGAGATTCGTCTTCATAAAGTAATGGGAATCACCTTTGTTCTCCCATAATCTGGGAGGATTTAAATGATCTGCAATAATATAATGACTGTGTCTTCTCACTCTCTGTCTCTTTCTATCTCCATTTCTGTCTGCCTGTCTGTCTTCCTCTGAATCCCTCTCTCTTTCTCTCTCTAGTCCTCCCTCTCGTCATCAAACCACTTCTGCATATTTGGGAAGAATATTCTAGGTTGGTTGTTCATCCAGAAAGTCTTTGAAGTTGCAGAATACTTTTAAACCACAAACAGCTGGGGCCATGATGCCACCTTTTTTCTGTCAGATCCTAGAACTACTCAGATCATTAATGTGATAGCAACTAAAGGAGCTGAAAAGCAAAATGTGAGCCTGAGAGCATCTCTCAGACATACTGTGTGTGTTGTAAGGACCCAAGCTATGTCCCTTCCTGTTTTCCCTGTCTGGGTGGGAAAGCCTGTCCCTAAGAAGGCCCTAATTCAGCATCAGCATAGCCAGCAGCTCTCACTGGAATTGGGTGTTTTTAATATAACCTAAACCTACAATAAAAAAGGGCCCACTTGAAAGTAATTTAAGCACACACTATGGGCAAACTCGTAAGTATGTTTGTTACACACTAAGTTGAAGCATTGCAAGCATTTGCAAACCTAGATGGACTAATTTTGGCCAGCCAGGAGGCAGCTCCAAATTGAGGCTGAGGGTGGACTCTGGAGGCTGCAGCCTGATGGGTCCCAGGCTGGGTCAAGGGTGAACCTCACTGCCCCAACAATGCCATATATACAGGTTGCCAAGAGCTGAGCTGAGCTAAGCTGCCAGGTGCTGAAAGTAGCCAGCTAAGACAATCCAGTCCAAATGAAAAAAGTCAAGACTTAAATCACTTACTGCTATGGTATAAGCAAGAGGCTAACAGAAAGGTGCCAGCTCCCCCTGTTCCATCTCTCCCCATGGAACAGCACCACCAGACAGGTGTCAGATGGATCCCAACAGATGTGAGGCCATCTCACTGCTGAGGAAGCCCCCACAAAAGATTCCTGCAGTTTTATGGACTTGGGGACAGGGAGGATTTGTGGGAGGCTAGGAGTGCAAAAGTACTCAATACTGAGTCAGAGCAGAGAAAGTATCTTTAAGGTTTCTTCCATTTCCTCCTGACCAGGAGGTTACAGCAGAGGACCTGAGGAAGGCCTTAGATTGGGAACGCAGACATATGTAAGACCATGACTGACCTGAGCCCTTGACTGCATCTCCCTCCAGACACTGCAGTGCATTATCTGAACACCAAGTCTGTGTGGAGAGGGCAGCTGTCTCCTATAGGGCCTTTTAAGAGGCCAGTTAATGCCTTTGTAATTAATTGCCTGTGATCAGGCCTGAAAGATCACATGTGGGATTCTAGCCTGGAATTGGACTCCTCACAGGAGTTGTAAGGACGTGGGAGATAATACACATAAAACCTTCAGAACTGGTCTGGCACATGGTGAGCACACAGCAGCCCAACCCCCATTGCCTGACCGCTGTCCACCTCACACCAGGGTAGGGGAATGTTCACTGGCCTGGTGGGGCCAGATCAGAATTCCAGTCTACTGTTCCAGTCCTATTTTCTTCTATTCCCTCTATTCATTTCTGGTGGGGGTGCCACAAAGAACCAGTGATGTCCTCTGCAGGGATTCAGTGTCCAGGTATTGCTGTTCTTGGTGGGGCCTTACCACCCTCTTTAGAACTCATCAGAAGCCTCCTTTCTCACTCCCTGCATCCTTTGTGTTATACCTCTCTTCTAGGTTCTTTCCACATTTTATGACACACTCTCCCTTCTGTTCCAGTGTCTCCCTCCTCTTAGTGTTGGTCTTGCTGCTTCCTTTCTGTGACGTGGGTTTCTGAGCTCAGAGTGGAAATGTCCTGTCTGTTGTTTACACTCTGCTTTGTGCTACCGCTGCCCGCTAAAGCCCACTCATTGCTCCCAGGCTGTCTACAATATTAAGAGCAGGTTCTGACATTTGCAATGTGAGCTGCCCTCTGCTACAGGATAGCATTCTGGAACTTTCTTTTTAACTATTCGAGTGTGGCAAAACGGCTGTTGATTTCCCTGGAAACTGTACTTCCTAGTTTCCAGTATCCTTGCTGTTGACCAACATTTGATGAGTACTGCGTTGCAGGCATCATGCTCATTGCTAGATATCAAGAGAAAAGTCAATCCCCAGGAGGCATTATTAAGAGCAGATTAAGGAGAATTCAAAGGCAGAAAGCATTGTATTTGTCATATTGCATGTGTCAAAGACAGTAGTTTTATCCTGATAAAGGGTGCAATTAAAATTTTTGCCATCAACATGTAAGCACCAAATAGCATTGCCTGAAAACATATGTCTTAGTTCTCCAGGGCTGCTATGGCAAATACCGCAAACTAGTTGGCCTAAACAACAAGAATTTATCATCTCACAGTCTTGGAGGGTAGAGGTCTAAAGTCACGCACGGTCTCGATAGGCCATGCTTCCTCCTAGAGTCTGTAGCATTCGGGTGGTGTCTTGCTGCAAACCGTGGGGTTCCTTGGCTTGCATCTCTGCCTCCATCACTTGACAAGCTCTCTCTCCTTTGCTCTTCTGGTTTCCTCTGACTCCCGTCTCCCGTTAGCCACCACTCCTGTGTCCAATTTCCTTTGCTTTTAAGGACTTCAGCCTTATGGATTAAGGCCCCTCCTGATTCAATTTGGCCTTGTCTAAATAGGGTCTTCAAATATCCTATTCACAAGTGGATCCACACCTTAACTGATAATAACATCTCCAAAGGTCCTATTTACAAATGGGTTCACACCCACAGAACGTGGAGTTAGGACTTGATCGTGTATTGGTGGGGTGGGGGGAGCATGATTCAGTCCACAATAATATATAAGTGAAAATTATTGGAAGGTGTGAATATAATTTGGCATAACACAATGCTAATGAGAAACAATAGCATACTTCTGTTTTTGACACCTCAAGTAAGCAAAATGTAAGGAAATGGAGGATACCAATATATATATAATAAATGTATATTGAATTTTTTCTTACAGAATATACTTACCTTTTTCAACTGTTCATGGGACATTTACAACACTGATCAGACCAGGCCACAAAAATTTCCTCATTTCCCCAAAGCAAGTATTGCACAGACCGTGTCATCTGATGACATGATGATAAAAATAGTAATCAATCACTATGACATAAATAAGCAAACTTAATCAATTATAATTTACTGAAAATGCTTTTCATTATGCTCTTCAGTATAAAACTTCAAAAGTGCAATTGTCGAATATTTAGAACATAACATGAGAACAGTACAGTGCAAAAGAAAACTGTATGCCACCTAGAATTCTAAATTTTAAACAAAATAGTTTACCTAAGCAGACAAGAAATGAATGGGAAGGTCCTCTGGCAGCTCAGAAAATCAGTGGGAAGGCTAGAGAACCAGGCCTGGGTCCCAGGAAGAGTCATTTTCTACCACACCTGAAAAAGGACGTGGTAGAAAGTGCCACTACCATAAGATACTTAGTGTACCACCACTGAATTCTAATTCTGCCGCTGCTATTGGCTTAAAACTCTGCCTCCAAGGACTACAGTTTGCAAATTCAGAGTCTGGGTGGGAGCATATGGGCCTGTTTCACTTCCAAACACAGGCAGCCATAGAGGGTGGAAGGAGCGTACCAGTCCCATGATCAGCTTCTATAATGCAGAACGAGGAGGGCTCTGCCTCCAGCCTATTTTGGGATTCTTCCCAAACCAGAAATTTACTTGCATGATGGGTGGCCAATGAAATAAGAGAAATCTTTGGAAGTCTAGTACAAAAAACAAAACTGAATTTAGAAGCAAATAAACAAACAAGGTATCCATCTCAAGAAGATAATAAAAGAATAAGGAAATAAACTTAAGGAAAACAGAAAGAAAAAAATTAATGACCTAGGAAACAAAGAACAACAAATATGATACCAGATCTCACTCTTCGGAAAATAAACAACAGAAAGATAAAGTTCTGTTGAGACTAAAAGAGAAAAAGCAACAAGAAAGTGGAAATAACAGATTTAAGTGATATATACTAATATTTGTGAGATATTTTCATTACTGGGAAATAACTATAGTGCTTTGTGTCTTGCATACTTCTATGCCAACTGATTTGAAAATCTCAGCAAAATATGATTTTATAAGAAAAGGGTAAAAAAAAATGAGTGGAAAACTTAGACAACTAACCATGAAGAAAGGTGCTGGAGCCAGATAGTTTTATTTCCTATCCTCTGAATAATGTTCCAGGGCTTAGAGAAAGTTGGAAAGTTTTTCAGTTTCACCAAGGTAACATATCCCTAAGAACAAAACCTGACAAAAATAACATGCAAAAATATTCTCATTTATGAATATTGTAAAAAGCCAACTTAAAGACATAGCAGATTTAATCTATCAGTACAGTAAAATAATTAGTCATTGTGATATAGAATGGTGTGTTCCTGGAAGGCAATTATTTTTCACATTAATAAGTCTATCAACAAATCTGTGGGTCAAAGGAGAAAAGGTATTTGATCAGGATAATAGATATAAGAAAAGGATTTGATTAAATTTGACATCCATTTCTAACTCGAAAACTTGGTCAACCAAGATTGGGAGGTGTGGTAGGCAGAAACACCACCTCTGTGGTTATTTTACCTTACATGGTGAAAGGGACCTTGCAGATTGTGTTGGTTTTAATCTGTTGTGTATCCCAGAAAAGCTATATCCTTTAGTTCTCATTCAGTATTACTGGGTGGAATCTTTTTTTATTGTTTCCATGGAGATGTGACCCACCCAATTATGGGTGCTAACTTTTGGTTACATGGTTTCCATAGAGATGTGTCTCCACCCATTCAAGGTGGGGTTGCTTACTGGAGCCCTTTAGAGGGAACCGTTTTGGAAAAAGCTTGAAAGCCACAAGAGCCAACAGAACAGAGAGAGCCCCAGGGAAGCTGGTAAAAAGAAAGCTAGCAGATCTCACCATGTACCTTTCCAGCTGAGAGAGAAAACCTGAACAATCCTCAGCCTTCTTGAACCATACTATCTGTCCCTGGATGTCTTAGGTTGGACATTTTTATAGCCTTGCTTTAATTTTGACGTTTTCACAGCCTTAAAACTGTAAACTTGTAACTTATTAAATTCCCCTTTTGAAATGTCCTTCCATTTCTGGTATATTGCTTACTAATTGAACTTAAGATGAAGAGATTATCCTGATTATTTGGTGGGCTCCATGTACTCACAGGAGTCTTTAAGAATAGCAGTGAGACACTCCAACCAGAAGGATTCAGTGTGCCACTGATGGCTTAAAGATGGTGGGAGTCACGAGGAAAGGGTGAGAAGAGAAAGAATCCTGCCAACAATACTGAGCTGCAAAGAGAACCCTAAACCCCAGAAGAGAATGGTCTCCCCAGCGTAGTCCTTGCTTTTAGCTAGGTGAGACCCTGAATCAGAGAATCCAGCCAAACTTTGTCTAACTCCTGACCCACAGAAACTCAGAGAAGAAGTTCATGTTATTTAAAGCCAAATATTTGTGGCAATTTGCTAAAGAGCAACACAAAACTAATATGGGAGAATATTTCCTTAATACGATTGTGAAAATGAAAAAAGCTAATATCTTCCTTATAGTGAAATACTAGAGTCATTTATAGTAAAGTTTGGAACAAATAAAGATGTATACTCTGACACCTAGTATTTAGCAGTACTCTAGTTTTTCTAATTAATGCAGTAGGATGAGAAAGATAAATAAGAATATACAATTATCAGAAAGGAAACAAAACTGTCCCTTTTTGTAGATGACAAGAAAACCAACAAGGGGAGCACCAACCAACAGGCATTAGAATTAGTTTGTTTTAAGTTTAGTAGGTTTACCAGTTACCATATACATTAAAATAGTTTACCATAGATCAGTTAGGATTCACAGTAAATCAAGATACATTTTCTCCACAAATTTATTTATGTAATATGATTTGAGACAGCAGAAAAGGTAAAATATTTGTAAAGTTCAATTGGAAGAACAAGCGAGAGATCATAACCAATAACATTTTGGGAAAAAAAGAACAACTCTGGAAAGTATGTACTGCCAGATATTATTGTCAAATCCAAAGAGCAGTATTCACCATAGATAAGATAAAGAATAGAAAGCCACAGAAAGTGGCTCAGGGGAAAGATGTATATGCACACGTGTATGTATGTATGTGTGTGTGCATTTACATACATATATGTGTGTGCATGTGTGTATATTTACATATATGTACATGCGTGTGTGTGCGCGTGTGAATGATTTCTTCATTTTCCATTCCTGGTGTTTTTTAAATCTCCCTGATCATGCAAATGCACAGTCCTTATTAAGGGGCTCTCGTTCCAGTGGGGAAGACCAGAGGATAAGCAGACAGTGCAGTACAGTTTATTCTTGACTGCTCGTGCAGGGACTCTGAGCTTCAGGTGGGTTCAGGGACCATGTTCTTGTGCCACCCGGGGCTTCCAGCCACTTCATCTCAGCCCATCAGTTTTTCCTTAAAATCTGGTGTTTAATCCTTTCATTTTGGTTTAAGCAACAGGTCCCGTAACTAAACTTAAAAATGTATTAAGCTATCTGATGTTCTTGGATCCAAGCCACTGGTCACGTTTTCACCCCGTCCCATTCATTGACCTCTCTGGAAAGTCCAGCACTACTCAGACCAGCTGATAATTGTGTTGAGTCCCACCTCTGACTCCAAATGAATGGTTACAGTCATGAGATGTTTTAGCTGAAAACAAACTTGGAGGTTTTTTTTTTTTCACAGATAATCTATGATAGAGCGCTGAGGGCTTAATGAGACTTGCAAAATGACAAAGAACTTCAAGGAATTGTAGCATCATTGTAATGTAACACACTCTGGAGACTGTGGAGAGAGTCAGAATTTGCTGTGATGCCTACTCATTTCACAGCTGTACAAACACTGCTGATTGCTCATAAAAGATTTTATTCAACAATTTAAGAAGCTCAGAGCTAAATTTACCCACCTGTAGCAATGTATACAAGACCTGATGACATGTATTTGGGCCATCAACCATATTCCTGATTTCCTTATAAGCAGTTCACATCCTTTTCAGAAAAGACAGGAGTTTAAATTAAGTCACTTATGATCAGTGATTAGGTATTATTAGTTCAAATAACAGACGACAGAATTCCAAGTAAATTTCCTGACTCGTTTGACAGTAAGATGTGTCATTTTTTCCTGGAAACCTTCTCACCTACTCTTAATGTCATATTAAAACTATTCCTGGTTATTGGTACACTGTTTCTCTCTGTTTATCCTGACCAGTTCCCGTTTCCTGTAACTTCACTACTGGTACTCATCTTCTAGGATCCTGGTTATTCCCAGCTCTTCTCCAGTTGCTCTCTCCTCCGTGGAGTCTTCATGCTACTAGCAGGGGCCACCCTTTTGTTCCATTCGTACAAGTTGGCAATCCCTTCTCTGACAATCCCTTTCTCAAACTGTTCTCCCTTAATGAAGATCTCTTGTGTTCTGCCACTAAGAGTTTTCTCCAAAAGAATTAAAATTAAGGAAGTGTTTAGAGATGTTTTTTGAAGCAGCAACCAAAATAAAAATAAACTCCAGAAAGTCTTTCATCTTCCAGAATAATTTACTTCCTAACCTGTTGTTATAGAAGTAAGTACACGCAAGTAAATTTAAATCCCTTAAAATAAAATACCTGGGGCTGGGGAGTCTGCAGTATAGCCAGCTTTTCAGGTGATTCTTAGGTACAGCTGAGTTTGAGAGCCCTAGGAACAGGCTTGCTCTGCCCCTGTTGGTGCTGCACCGTTGAGGACAGACCATCTGGATGGGTTGGGAATTACTCATGTCTCAGTGGCCAGCAACCTACAGGGAACCACATCAGGAAGAGCAACCTTGAAAAATTGATGTCAGTAAAGAGCCACGATTTTTGAGGGCCTTTTGGGATCCATGCATTCTAAATACTATTGTTACCCTATTTTCATCACAACCGTATACGAAAATATTGTTTTCCCAAGTTACAAGTGAGGATTCACTCTATAAGGTTCTGTTTCTCCTCCCATTCACCTTAGGGACGTCATTCCTCCAGGTGTCCCAGGTGGACATGTGACCTGGTTGGCCAGCGGGCACTCGGCCACATGCTGTGTGGCAGTGCCAGGCCCAAGGGCAGGCACAGGTCACAAGATGAGGAACTAGCCCTTGTTGTAGAGTGCTCTGTAAAGCTTTCAATCCAGAAGTATTTATCCCCTTGCTGTTATGTGCAAGGAGAATGCAAAGAAACATAGGACACCATCCCTACCCATGAGCAGTTTTCAGCCTAGTTGCAAAAAGTTAACTAATATCTTACATATTTGACAAGGTTCTTGCACCCAGGATATCTAATCCAATGTCAGGATGGTCATTTTCTACCAATTCCCATAAAGGAGAGAAATGAGAGAAAAGTCTAAAAAAAAATTAGATGCCATCCACCCTCAGAGGCCCTCAGAGGCCCATCTAAGAAAAGCAGGCTTAACTGAGCCAGCATATATAAGCTTGGACAAGAAATTAAGATGATCAATTCTCTGCCTTAGGAAGGCTAACCTGATACCTGAGGATAAAGTGAATTGATGAGATGTATTACTAAGCTGTTGTCCTGTAATGCTGTATGACAAACATCTTCAAAGGATCTCAGGGGCTTTTAATAGACTGTTGCATTTATTTTTTGCACTCATGTGCCTGTGGGCCATATGAGAGTGTTCTGGGAATTTGGCTGGGCTTGGTTCCAGGCACTGGTTCGGGTTCAGGTCTTCTCCCATTTGATACTGGGACCCAGGCTGAAGGGGAAACAGCTACCTGGGCCATGTTCTCCTCATAGTGGATCGCAAGATGGAGAGCTGAAATATGCAGTATCTCTTGAGGCCACTGCTTCTAGCACATCTATTAACAGCCAATTGGCTTAATAATGCACATGACCGTCCCAAATGTCAGGGGGGCTGGGAAGTATACTCCACCTCAAAAAAGGAGGGAAACAAATATTTGCTGAAAATAATCCAGTTGATCATACGAAGGGAGAATTGAAGACCAAAGACTCATTACTTTCTAAGAAGCAGATATTAGTTCTACAACGAATCCATCTTTTTTACCTACTCTGTGCCTTGTGGTAGGTGCCCAATAATCAGTTGTTAACTTGAGTCACCTGAAATTGAATTGGTTTCCAGCAATGGGTTTGGGAGTTAGGGAAGCAAAGAATGAAACACACTTTGCTAGCCCTGGAGTTCATCTCTGGAAGATATTTATGGATGTATCAGCTGATCCAGCTGCCCTCTGTTGGATGTTAGGCAATAAATGTTTCACAAAATTCCGCCCACTCTTTGTAGGAGTTGGGCAGATCTGAGCTGTTAAAGGCTGGAAACTTTAATAGTGAACAATAACCTGTGTGCTTTCATTCTGAAAGCTTAATACAAGTTTGCACATTTTAACAAAAGAGCTTTGAAAATAACTGGCTTTGTTGGTATAGGGTAAGTTTTATTTGTTTTTTAAAAAAAGGGTTGAAAAGTGTTTTAAATAAAGGACTAATTGAAATGGAAAAATTATGTTTAGAGAGAAAAGGAGGAAGAATTATTTATTTAAAAATCTAGTAATGTACCTGTGCAAATGTAATAATTGTTTTTTAAATTATAGAAGTGATATGAATAAATAGCAATAATTTACACTAAGATAATTCTTTCATTTTTAGAATTCCATCATGTATTTATGTGTGGCTTTTCACTTTTGGAACTACTTCTATGTGTATCCTCTCACTTACTTCTCTCAACCAAACTGAGCAATAGTCAAGGCAGAACTTATCACTCCCATTTGATAGATGAGGATCCTGAGATTCAGAGAGGGGAGGGACTTGCCCACAATCAGGCTGCAAGGCTCTGGCAGCTAGAACTAGAAAGTAGCCTCCCACATCCCTGTGGAAAAGTTCCTAAATGCAAACTTAGAGCAGAGAGAAACTCAGCTTGGTCTGAAAGATGTTAATATATGAGAAAAGTAATAATACCTAAGCTAACTATAATGGCCTGGAGTTATGTACCCCAGAAAAACATTTTCTTAATCTTAATTCATTCCTGTGAGTATGAGAACCCATTGTAAACAGGACCTTTTGAAGATGCTAGTATTAGTTAAGATATGCCCAAACTGAATGAGGGTCGGTCTTAATCCAATATCACTGAAGTCCTTACGAGCAAAGGAAATTGGACATGGAGAGAGAAGCTATGGGGAACAGCCAGAAGCTGGAAGTCAGTGGAACCTGGAGGAGAAAGGAGAAGATGCTGCCACATGATTGCCATGTGACGGAAAAACCAAGGAACCCCAAAGACTGCTGGCCAGCCAGAAGATACCAACCCCAGGAGGAAGGAAGCCTTCTAGCCTCTGAAACCGTGAGCCAATAAATTCCTTTTGTTAAGCCAACCCATTGCATGGTATTTATTATAGCAGCCGGGAAATGGAAAAAACAGCCTAGTAGTAATGCTATTGTTTATCCAACAATTAGTGTCTGAGTGAGTGAGACTGTGCAGGACATGCAGGGAAAGAGTACAAAGATGAATTACACATGGGCGGCAGCCTTCAAAAGCTTAAAAAGATTCTAGAATGAAAAAAGAATGCAAGTATCTGGTATGATCTAGTTGAGCCCATGCAAAGTCATGAGTAAGCTCAACTTTGTAGTTCCTCTACAGGATGATGTGAAGTTAAAAAGACAAGATAGATAGGTTAGATTATAGATAGATAGATAGACAGATAGACAGATAAGCAGATAGATGATAAAATACTTTATTTTAAATTCTCTCATATATGTATATGAAAATTGTCTTACCCTCTTGAGATTATGCTACCTGAAGTTACTAGTTTCCAGTAGAGTAGGGGCTCTCTTGCCATACTTTGGATTGAACTTTCTCCTCAGGGTTCCGCTGAATCCTTTAAGGTCCCAGTGGAGAGTTTAATGAAGTGAGCTGCATACTTGGATCAGGAGGTACCAGAAATTTGATGGAACACAGCGACATGAAAGGATGTGAACCCTAAACATGAGGAAAAGTGAAATGACTCCCACCACCTGCCATGACCTGGACAAAGCAAGTTCCCCCAAAGGCTCCCTGGTCAGATCATGATTGTGGTCCAGCTGCAGAGGTGCAGCTCCTTCTGTGGCTCTGACTCGTCTCCAAGGGCATGGCTGGACAGGAACTAAACACCTTGTATCTGGGGTTTGTTTAGAGAAAAGCTTCCTAATCTGGGCCCCATGAAGGGAATTCACAAAATCTGCACACTTGAATGGGATGGACAATCACATCTTTATTTTCACTGATTTCTAAATCACACTTAATATATCCTTCAATTATGAATATAGACCACAAACCACATTAGTAGTACCTGTCTTTAATAAAAGCTAGAGATATTTTCCTAAGACATTGCAATGACTTCAGATACCCGAAATAACATTTGCACTTAGCACTGTGTGGAAATTGTGGCAGTTGATAAACCTCCTGGTAGACCTGGTTATTTAATATATTAATACATAAGCATATATTTTACTATTTTGCAATTTTAATATTTCAAAAATAATATTCCATTATTATTGGTTTGTTTTGTCATCACAGGTGTTTATTTTGTGTATTTAAAAACATTATTCTGGAAAGAGGTTCTCTCTAGCCTCTTTTACCACAGAGAAATATTGAAATGAACACTCAGTGTGGATAAAGAGCTCAAACTTCCCCCCAATATAATACAATATAGTCTTAAATTTGAAACAACGATTATTTCCAACCCCCGCTCAGGTCTTATAACAGTTTGTGTCACATAATGTTCCACTGAAAGTTGGCAAAAATAAGATGGTTTGACAGAGCATATTCTTGGCTCTTAATGAGTTAAAATTTTAAGCTATTATTAAATAGGGTGCCATTTATTGTTTGATAGAACCATCCAGTTTTCTACCAAGTGGTTTGGGCCTGAAAAACCACTGTTTACTATTAGCTGATTTATGGGTTTGTTTTTCAGTCCAATGAACTGAAAAGAGAAAAACACACACGTTTTTTCCATCTTTGATCAGGCTGAAGCTTTGCTGTAGGACAGGAAGTCCAGTGTGCATGCATGAGGGTATTTTGATACTGTGCTCATCACACTGAATCATCTCCTGCATGGGGAAACAGTGAGCTTCTAACAACAATTCTTTAGGGCTGTACAGATGGCTAGAGAAGTGCGTCATGTTTTCACCTCTCTAAGAAATATCTACTGATATGGATGGTTTGTCAACTCTGTGCTAGGTCGGCACTGGGGACCAATGATCCATGTGTTCCTGCCACAAGGAGCTCATAGCTTCCTGGGGAACATAGATAGATGAACAAGCACTCAGGGTTGAGGGTCCAGTGGGAGCACAGAGTCGAGATGCCTAATGCAGAGGAAGCAGCATCCAATCTGAGGCCTCCTGGATCAGTACTGTTGGTCAGACAGAAGGAGGAGAGCAAGGAGAGCAGACCTCAGGGCCTCGAGGAAGTGGCTAAAGTGCAGACCAAAGGTACAAGAGCCAGGCCAAGGAGTCTGACCTAACCCTGAGGGCAAGGGGCAAAAGGGCAACCTCATCAATGTGTGTTTCAGAAGGAGCCCTCTGTCCACAGTGCAGGGAGGAAGGTGGATGCTGTCAAGATGGCACCAAAAGGACTCTTACCACAGGGAGGGGATAGGGGATTGAGCCCAGGTGAGGGTAGTTGCTGGGAGATGGAAAGACATGCATGGACTCCAGAAATATTTCCAAGGAAGACCCAACAAAACTCAGTGCTTCGTTAAATTTCATGGAGTTTGGGACAAAGAAGAGTGAGCGCTTGATCCTGACAGGATGGTTATCCCCCATTTTTTAAAGTAATATTTTTAAAGAAAAATGAGATTCACATATTTTAAGTGAATCATGACATGATGACCTGAGTCTATAAAGTACATAATTCAGTTTAACCTCCTGGAACCCTCCAGCTCTTGCTCCATGATCACCCATCTCTTTTGCCCAGCTCTTTACAGTTTGCAAAGTGATGTTATAAAGAGCATTCTGGGTTTTAGGGGAGTGGGGTGAGTTGTTAGATGCCATCAATGGGGAATCCATTTTCAATTTTTCTCAAAACAATAAATGTCTTTCCCCCTCTCCTGGGGTCCCAGAATAAAGAGGAGGTAGGTGGCACTCAGACTGGAAGCAGTGCCCAGAGGAGGGATAGCAACAGAACACCCAAAGGCTGGACCCTGAGCGGGCACTTAAGCCAGCCCAGGGATGACTGAGAGCCTTGATTCAAGATGTCAAGGGGAGCAGGCCATGGGAGCCCCAAGATGGATCCATGCTGAGCCTGATTCTATGCTCCTAGACCTTCTGGCTAAAAGTCGCTCCTTGGGGAGGAAGAACTGGGCCAGTAACATCAGAGCATACCTCTTAGAACTTTTGCTGAATCACCGTAGTTCTCATCACAGAGGGGACTCCAGATATTTCCAGTAGAGGCCTTTGTTGGCATCAAAGAGGCCCAAGGAATGACTCCCTCTACAATTTGTTAGACACACACAGCTGAACTGGGTAGACTGAGTCCAGAATCTAGAGCCTCCAGTGGGAGTAATCAAATAAACTGCCCATGTCCCATGGAGTCTTAATGGGTCTGTCTTTGTCTCAGCTGGTCTCATATGGCACAATCCTGCTGGTCACTGAGAATCCCAGTGACAGCCCTGTGGGATGGGGCTGGAAGGTGGAGTTGCATGTTAAGTGAGAAAAGGCAAGACAAAGCAGGCCCAAGGTGATTTAGGGGGACACCTGGAAAGCAGGTGTCTGCTCTCCAGAAGCCTCTCAGAGTGGCCTTGGTCGCAGACCCTGTACTTGGCAGTCTTGAAGTCCTGGTCTCTTTAAGTCCAAGGACAGAGCCAGTGCTTAGGGACAGACCAACGCTGGCCCAGCTGCCACAGTAAACATACAAAACCAGAGTACCAAAGAGTTCCTTCCCAGTGAGAGGTGGGATGGTCCCTGTCACAGGGGCACCATTCTCCCATCGGGCAGAGCCAGCCCTTTCCTGCCTAGAGTCTAGCCTCTTGGGCAGCCAACTCATGATCAGGGAGGCAATTTATAAATGTGTGATAAGAAATAGAACCGAAGGGCTTTCTTTGTACCTGCAGTCAGGATATTCTCATGTAAGGCTGGGAGCCATTTACATGTGCATTTGAAAAACTGCTCTAGTCAACAGCTCTCATAGTTTAAAATAATACGTTTTAAGGTAAATTCTAAAATATATATCTGTTGTATTTTGTGCCTGTATTTTAAAATCTTGTTTTTGACAAAAGAATGAGACAGTGTGTCCAATACATGTCTTTTGGAAAGAGCACCCAGCAGGAAAGTCTCAACAACAGAATTTCTGGGGCCTCCAAGGTAAATTATCAACCTGTCCTGAGTTAGTGCCAAATGATATTCAACCACAGTGTCAGTGCACATTGCAACAAGCCAGTTTATAATGCACAGCTAACTGTGTGCCTGGTGATTGGAGCTAATCCAGAAGAGGGTGGCCATGATTTTATTTTTATCTGACTGAGGATGCAAGGATCAAAAAGGGCTCACCTCATTTCTGCCTATAATTGTCAAACTGCAGCTCAGCTTTAAAAATAATTTTCTTCAATACCCAGACAAACCACAAGCAATTACTCCATGAAAATCTGTTTCTGTTATCTCACTCTCCCTACATGTGCATCTCTTTTGATCCACTGTCCCTTTTTATTTGTGTGTAGTTCTTGACTTTGGTGTCTCCTTGGGTGCGTTCTCATCTCTGTGTGCCATGCTCCTTTTTGCCTTCACAAAGTCTGTCTGTCTCTCCGTTTTATGTCCCTAGCTCAGACCTTTTCTCAGAGCTCCAGACTTGCGTAATTCAGCTGCCTACCTGACATTGGGAGGGCTGAAAAACAATCCAAGTCATCATTCTTCTGTGATCCCACCTCACCAAATGCCAACACCATTCATCAGTTACACGAGGCGAACACCTGAGTCATATTATCCTCTTCCTCTCCCACATCAGGTTCTGTATGTTTGGCTTATAAGGTGGATCCCAGCCTCATCCATTTCTCTTCATTTGCACTGCCACAGCCAGCTGCAAACCACCATCATCTCTCACCTGGGCCATGCGTAGTCTCCCATGGGGACTCCCACCGTCTACCCGTGCTCCTTATCCAATCCATCCTCTGTACTAAAGCTAGAGTGATCATTTCCAAACAGCACCATAACTCACCACTCTCTCAACACTTCAGCACTGTCTCACTGGTTACTAATAAGATAGAGGCCAAAACGCTCCATCTGGTTCCCATGGCCCAGGAAATCGGCCTGCCCGCCCCTCAGCCTCAGCCTGCACTGCACTCCTCCTGGCTCCTGGGCTCCAGCACACTGGCCCCTCTCAGTTCCTGGAATATTCACCAACCTCTGTTAGCTTCTACTCACTCATCGGGCCCAGGGAAGCCTTTGCCAACCCCAGGGATGGAACTGGCCCTCACTGATATTGCCACAACTTTCTACCCTTGTCCCCTTTGTCTCGAGAGGCTCATGTGCTCATCTGATGGGTGTCTCTGCTCCTTGGATTTATGCTCCCGGAGGGCAGGCCTGTGACTGTTTCACCATGCCTGGTATACATCTGCTCAGTTAGTATTTGTTGAGCAAAGAAAGGAAAGAGGAAGGAAGGAGGAAAAAAAACCCAAATGATATTTCTTCTACTTATCTGCCTTCAACTCTCCATTTTACATTTCTTTCTTAAAATGTATATATAGGTTTTGGCTAGCATTAGTGGTTTCAATTGGAAAAAATAAAAGTTTCCTTCCCCCAATCTAAAATAAATAAAATGCATAGCCTCCACCCTCACATCTCCCAGAGGTACAAATTAAAAATTTCAGACTCCCGTGTTGCTGCCCAAGAACCAGAAAGGGTCCTGCTGCCTCTGCAGCTCTTACAGGCATCCGACGATGTCATCTCATTTAGTTGAGTAGCTGCCACCCTTCCATAACAACAGCTAAAGATGAACAGCCTTTGCCACCTAGCCAGCCAGCCTCACCGGTTCCCGGGTGGAGCTTCCAGGGAACAGCCACGATGGTAATGATAATGGCAGTGGGGAAAATGGAGGGCTTGAACATGTGCCTTCCTTGTCCTCTATCCACAGTGGAGACATGGAGAAGATCTTTTGGATGCACAACATGAATCAGGACAGAGTAGTTCAAGGGGCAGTTCTCGTTTTGACAGCCCTTCCCCACAAGAAGATGGACAGATTCTGTTTGATGTGGAAATGCACGCCAGCAGGGACCATAGCGCTCAGTCAGAAGAAGAAATTGGAGAAGGAGAGAAAAAAGTTGAGGGTTTGACACAAAGTGCACACTGGGTGTCCAACAGATCCAGTGGGCCTGAAAACATTCTACCTAGATGTTCTCCCTGAGGCACCCTAAATGTTCTGCTTCTTTAAGCATGAGAAAAGGTGGAGCCATGAAGAAAGGGAGTATTTTCTCTGCAGAATTTCTTAAGGTGTTCTCTCCATCTCTCTTCATTTCTTATGTTTTTGACTTTTGGACTAGGCATCTATATTGGAAAACAACTGAGCACACCTTCCACCAGCACCCACTGAGGGCCAGCCCCTGGCAATGTGCCTGATCTCTGAAGTGCTGTTATTGTCAAATTAGTTTATTTGAACCTGAGACTATTGTAAGCATGACCCAATCTACTGCCCTATGTTTACATAGCCAAGGTCCAGTAACTCTTGAAATCCAGTATTTTATTCTAACTCTGTTGAGGCATTTTACCAACCTCATTCCTTTTTGGCCTGTAAGACACGTTAGAATTTCCTAGCAGAGTTTAATATTGTTTAGAAATTTGCAAGGGCTTCTTTTCTGCAAATGTCACCAGCAGATTATGATTTTGGCAACAATGCTTTAGTCTCCATTTAGTGCCACCAGACCTAGACCAGCATCATTCATGGTATAAATTTTACTCTTGCGAGAGAACTACCATCTCTCCCTTAAAATGCAATGAGGTTAGCAAATGATTCAAAAGCTTTGTTTTTGTTTTTTAAGACAAAATAAACTTCCCTAAGCTTGAATTTAATAGTTATTTAAAAAGAACACAAAAACAAATGAATGAAAAAAAAAACAACAAGACACAAGGAAAAAAATATCCTGGGCAATAAAATATTATTTAAAAAAAATTCAGACTCCAAGAAAAAAGATAAACATTTTTTAAATTAAGCTTGATCAGGAGCTTATAATCCAAATATAGTTCTGGGAGGAAGAAAATGACATGAATGAAGCCCTAACAATGGTTTCATTTAGACCTATTACAGAATCAATTTATATACAGTTTCACTCAACAAATATTTGAGGAACTCTCATGTACCAGGTACAAATTTGAAAAAAGCAGTAGTTTTCTAATCTTTCCTCTTTTTTTTTTTTAACTACAGTTCATAGTAAGGAATATATTTTACATTGGGATTCAATGCACACAAATTTACAGATAAAATTTTCATAAAACAGTACTTATTTTACCGTGTTAAATGTGTTCTGTTCTTTCCATTCTATTTTTTCTATTCTATTCTTTCTGTCCTCTTTTTTTAAAAGAGAAATTTTTAAGAGAATTAACTTAATTGATTTTCATGACCCACTACTTGATCACAGCCCCGTGGTTTGAAAAGCCCTGGAATAGAAGTGGTCCCTTCCCACAGCGTCCATTGTGTGGTGGGCAGAGGATCCATCAGATGCAGAGGTGAGCATGGGGAACCAGCCTCATGTGGAGCTGAGATTTTAGGGTGTCTGCCTTCAAGACTTGTGCTTGGCACTTGAACAGGCCATTCAGAAGGTAGGCACCTGCCTACCTGCCTTCTTGGAACTACTCAATTTTAAATTAGCTGTTAAATAGCTTCCATTTCAGTTAACTAAACCATTCTTAACCCAGGCTCTAAGAACAGTCTTCAGGAAATTATATGCAAAATGTTGTGCATGAGTATTGGGAGGGTTGGAGGAGGCCAGAGTTTTCAGCAGTTTTCAGAGCTTTAGGGAATGAAAAAAGGGTAAGGAACCACTGCACTAGAGGTTAAAAAACATAGTTTTGCACATTTGTAGAAAACAATAGATAAAAGGGTAGACACTCTTAGCACTTCCTGACTCTTCCTGTTCTGTGCCTCCATCAAAGCCTTTTCCATTTATTTCCCTCTTCCCCTCACATCTGCACCCTGTCAGCCTAACCAGGCTGAAAAACAGGCCCCCACTCTTAAATCCCATCTCCCTACTGCTCACCAGGTTATCTGAGGTTGGAAGCTCCAGCAGGTATCACCCATCCTTTCATTCCTCCAGGAGTGTGGAAAGTTTGCCCACTTCCCCCAAGGCTTTTCATATGAAATGGATGTCAGCTGCTGTTCAGTTTAACTCCTGGTATATCTCAGCTTCCCCACTATACTTTGTTCTCAGAAGCCCTCTGTAGAGCCTTACCAGCATCACGTTCCCAAGTCAAAAAACACATGGTGGCTCCCACCTCAGGCTTCCTGAGCCTGTGACCTGTGCAAATGCAGTAGACCACAGCTCGAGGAAATGCTATACTCTTGGTGTCTTGAAATTCTGAATAGTTTTTGGACAAGGGGCCCCATATTTTCTTTTTGCACTGGGCCCCGCAAATTATACTGCCAGCCTGGCTGTTAGGTGGAAACTTTGGCCTGCTATTTTGGGTGCCTTTCTTTCAAAAAGTAATTAAACCTGCTGACTAGAGGACGGGCGAGATGACCCAGCGAAGTGCCACATGCTTTGTGTCAACAGTAATGCATTGCCTTTAGAGTCTGAGAAGTCTGTGCTGGCCCACGTTTGCTGCACGGGATGGTTTGGGAGCACTTTGTAGTTTCTGGGTGCTTTTAGAGCCACCAATTAGTTTTGGACCTAACCTGGGACTGCGAGAGCACCAGTCCCAGTAAGCTCTTTGTTTATAGTTTCTACTGCTGAAGGATGCCAACGCTTCCTAATTTTGTGTAGGGTAGACAGGATTGACCTCAATTTTTTGAGAAATTGTATTTGGCCGTAGGATTGTAGTATTTGGAATGGAAAGCCCCTTTTATGGCATGTCTGACTTGCTGAGGCCCAGAATCCAGCCTAGGCTACATCGCTAACTAGCCTAGAGGTCAGGACCTGAATTCAGTTCTCTGACGTACTGTCCAGTGTCCTTTCAACAGCAGGTCAATGCCAAACATGCAAGGAACTTGGGACTTAGAACAGCTTAGAATAATTATAGGAAGCATTTACTAGCTGACTGTAAATATACACAAACATATAAATATATATATATACTTTTTGCTATTGTAAGCAGTGGGATTTTTTTATTTTTATTTTTAAATGTTTTTTATTGTTAAATATAACATATGTACAAAGAAAAGGAAAAAAAAGCAATGATTTTCAAAGTACACTTAAGTAAGTAGATACAGAACAGATTTCAAAGTTTGTTGTGGTTTACCATTCTGCTATTTCAGATTTTTCTTTCTAACTGCTCCAAAACACTGGAGGCTAGAAGAAACTGTTTTTCTTTTTGTGTATATAACATATGTACTAAAAAACAATAAATTTCAAGGCACATCACAACTAGTTGTAGAACAGATTTCAGAATTAGGTATAGGTTACAGTTCCACCATTTTAGGTTTTTACTTGTAGCTGCTCTAAGGTACTGGAGACTAAAAGAAATACCAATATAATGATTCGACAATCATACTCATTTGTTAAACCCTACCTTCTCTGTATATAACTTCACCATTACCTTTGATCTTTCTTTCCCATTCTTTAGGGTTATCTGAGCTATGCCCATTCTAGCTTTTTCACGTTAGAAGGAGCTGTTGATAATATGGGATGGGGGATGGAACTAGTTAATGTTCTGGAGAGCCTGGTCCCTGTGCATTTCAGGACTTATTTGGTCCAGGGATTCATCTGGAGGTTGTAGGTTTCTGGAAAGTTACCCTAGCGCATGTTTGTGGATTCTTATATAATGCTCTAGGTATTCTTTAGGATTGGCAAGATTGGTTTTGGTTGGGATTTGGCAAGTTATGATAGGTAGCAAGGTCTAGCTGAAGCTTGCATAAGAGTGACCTCCAGAGTAGCCACTCAGCTCTATCTGAACGCTCTCAGCCACTGATACCTTATTTATTACACTTCTTTCCCCACTTCTGATCAGGACGGCATTGTTGATCCCATGGTGCCAGGGCCAGTTTCATTCCTGGGAGTCACCCCCCATGCCACCAGAGAGATTTTCATCCCTGGATGTCATGTCCCACTGTAGTGGTGAGAGCAATGATTTTACTTGCAGAGTTGGGCTTAGAGAGAGTGAGGCCACATCTGAGCAACAGAAGAGGTCCTCCAGAAGTAACTCTTAGGCATAGCTATAGGTAGGCTAAGCTTCTCTGCTATATAAATAAGCTTCACAAGAGCAAGCCTCAAGATCAAGGGCTTGGCCTATTGATTTGGTGTCCCTAATGTTTCACACAGTGTCCGGGGTTTCCCTGGTGGTAAAGTTTAATAGTTCCATATTTTTTCTCCCATCCCTGAAGGAATTTTGCCAATACTTTTTGATTATCTGCTTATATACTCTGGGATGTATCCAGGCATTGCATTAAACCATACAGGATTAAAGGCCCTCATTCTTTTTCTGGGCTCCCTGTGTTTGGATTGTTTAAATGATCTATCCAGACAAGATTGAGTTGGATTATATGATACAGAAAATTTAGGTTCTAGACAAAATAAAACTTTCTTCCTTTGGTCTCAAAGATTAGATGAGGTTCTAAAATATAGACAATGTCTTTTGGGTAAAACATTATTCCAAATTACCTTAATCAGAATACCTTAATATATTCTGAATTACCTTAATCTGCAGCAGACCATTTTAGAAAATGAAATATAGTGAAGGAACTCCATATATAAGACAATATAGGTCTAGCTGCTCTAAGAGTAGGGAAGTAAAGGTGAGAGATTGGAGGCAGTGGTGGGAAACTTCTCCACACCTGAGGAGCTCAGTTTGTAATCCAGGCTTTAAACAGATAGCTACTACCATCTTATTAGCACTGAGGGTCCCTCTGGCAACAGGGTAGAAGATAGACTGGGGGTGGGATATTGATACACTGCAATGAATAATGTTTGGAGGCAGGGGAAGGAAGATAGCAGGAAATATAATCAGTAGGAAATACAATTACCAACTCCAGTTGACCATCTGGATGTGAGAGGTGAGAGAGCAAAGAGGAAAAAACTGAACACATTCCCCACCCTGGGCTCCTAGCTGAATGGGGTGTCATTTGCTAAGAGGAGGATTTGCAAGGAGGAGCAAATAAAGGAGAGTATAATGAATGTAGCTTTGGACCCGCTGAAAATGAGGTGTCTTTGAGAAATCGGGTGGAAATGTACCCTAGGCAGCTGGAAAGATGGCATGAGCTCAGCCAAGGAAATGTATCAGTGAGAAGGGTCAAGGGCCACGATGGCACCCCAGAATCGTTAACATCCAAACCCTGGCTCTCAGAGTGGCCTCATGCTCAGTGTACTGGCTGCTGGTGATATTCTTCCCCCGGCTGCCTCTCCCAAACCTGTTTGTCTGCAGCAGGTCACCAGGCCTTTAACTCAGGGAATAAGGAGATTGTGGGCTCTCAGGGACACACCCTAAAATCCCAACCACACTAAGACTAAAGCAGGCACTTTGGGGGGAGCTGAACATTCAGTGTGGAGGACAGTATGCTCTAAGAATTTTGGAAAACCGTACAGATGACTTCTGGGTGCCAATGCCCATTTCTGCCCACCTAAGTCCAGCTCTGCTTCTAGCTCATCTAGCAAATGAGGGCAGCCAGGACTTGACCCAAGCTAACTGGACTCAGCCACAAGAACCCCCAACTCCAGGAATGCTGGCAAGCAAGAGTGACCCTCACCCCCAGATCTCAGATTTGGGGAATGTTAGAACAGAAAGGACCTGGGGTCCTTTTACATGTGGGAATCTGAGGATAATAAAAAACACTATAAATATGAATAGCAGCTTCGTAAAAATATGCCCTCCCAATGAATTTGCCAGAACACATACAGGAGAAGAGTTAGAGTGAGGGACATTTGCCCCTTCTGCTCTCCAGTCTTACATGCATCCACATAATGACTGTAATGCACATGCATTAGTGATGCTCACGAGATACCACAGTGGTAAATAATTTTATTATCAGATGATAAAATGGGAAAGCACCATGAAAAGTATAAAGTGCAGTACATGTTGGAGGTCCTTTTCTTGATATTTTGATACCACTAGTAATGATGTGGAATTTACAGTTACCACCCAGAAAAATGAAATGCCCCAGAATTTTTGCAAAGAAACCTCATTCTAGAGAGATAGAGAGATACAGATATACATATAAATATGTATATACATACCATGCACACACATACTGACATACATATATACATGCCTGCACTTACGCATATATTTTTTAATGGATTCTATTTAGTTTATTTTTGAAGAGAACTGGACATCAGTTCCATTGAACCTTAAGTGTTGCTTATAGGCACAGCTCTCAGGGTCATGCATGATATAGATGCTTTGCTACAAGATCACAGAATGGTGCTTAGTTTAGGAAAATGTGTCTATTGGGAAAATAATTTCCCAATTGTGTATGTGTGTAGTCAAATTAAAAGATTTTAAAGAGCCTTGTTACTGCTAGCTTTCCAGGTATTATATACCGATGAGTTAACTCAGTTCTGAAATCTTTACTTTGAGGATTAATTGACTAATGCTTAAAAAAAAAAAGCAAAACAAAAAACTTAGTAGTAACTGGACATGAAAGGGCCTATGACTCAGGAGGTAGAGGAGTGAAAAAGCTGTGACTAGGCCTGAGGAAAGTTGATCTATTCTCAGCTTTACCATGAACTCGCCCTAGTACTTGGGCAATTCTATTTACATCTGAGCTTCACTTTCCTCTCCAGGACGTTGGGAGTCTGTCCTGCCTGCCTCACTGGGGAGATACAGGGTGGGGGAATTAAAGAATGTGAATGAATATTGAAAACCATAAACCCCTGCAAATGTGTAAGCCATTCTAACAAAAGGTAGTGTTGTCATTGATTTCCAGGCAGGTGATTTCTAGTGAAGTATTGAAAAGTTCCGGGGTGGGGGTGAGTGTTAGTTGACACCACAAGTTTGTTTTTCAAACTTGTCTGAAAATTGTTTTATTCCATGGAGAATGAAGGAGACCTCCCAGACAGTTTCTGGCCTTGCAAACCCAAAGATCGTTTCAGGTCAATGCCAAGGGATACCTGAGTAGGATCCCAGAATACGGACTGGTAGCCCTTGAGGGTTGAAGAGTAGCGTGGCCCCCAGAAATGGGTCTCTGAGCATTCAGTGGAGTTTAATTAATACGTGACTTAAGCATATTCTGTTGCGTCACCAGCAGGCTACAATTCAAGAATAACTGAGAGGGCCAGCAAACATACAAAGATGATTTTCTTGAGGATAGACAAATTTGAACTTATTTATTTTACTGTGTTCATGCAGAACCGGAATCCAGCTCCTAAATTCCAGAAAGCACAAAACCCTCTCCGGTGAGGCTCTTATCCAGATTCTCATAAAAGCAGAGAGTGATGGGTTGAGCTGGAGGGGAGAAGGGAACGCTATTCTTCCTAATTAAAATGTACTACTTACCTCAAATTTGGGAATCGTGGGATTTCCTCCTAGATCATAACTGGCCAAGACACTTTTTAAAAGAATCTCACTTATATTCACTTTCTTACTTTTCCTTTTAAAATCTATTTATATTATGAACTAAATATAACCCTCTCCTACCGTCTCCCTTATACTTTCTAGCAACTATTTCTCTTCGCCTCTCAGGGAAGGCCTTTTCTCTTTTCTTAGCTCCTTCATAATTTTCTTTGGTTCTAAAAGGCAGGTCTTACTCGTGGTATAACCTGCTTCAAAAGATTTGTATCTTCAAAAGCTTTTTGTCTCCTGGAGACAAAATTTCTCCAAATTGGGGACCAGAGTTGGAAAGTTAAGCCTAGAAAATTTAAAGGGGTAGAAATTGACAGAATTACCAGTTTGGGGAGTGGAAGGGCCCTTAGCTGTCCATTAGTCAATTTCCCTCTTTTTAGACCCAAATAAACTCAATGACAGATCAGGAGCAGATCAGGAGCCAGGACAGGGGCGAATGGGGCATGTGTGTTCAGGCTCTTGGATGTTTAACCACATCACTGTCCACAACTGTATGTTAAATTGTGGCGTAGAGGTTAGTGGAGCATTGAGGTGTTTTCATTTATTTTATTTTTTTTAACAAATGCAGAATCTTAATTTATAATACATTGGCAAGGACTCAAGTACAGAAGTCTCCATACAGGCACTGTTAAAACACAGTCATTTTTGCATTTAATTTTCTAACTCAAAGGGGTATTGGATATAATCTAATCCAAACAAACATTCACGTGTGAGGAAACAGAGTTCCCCAGTAGATGTGATACATTCATACTTTGAGGCAACAGGATTAGTTCATGTGATTTCTTGATTTTGTTTCTCCATAAAAGTAAGCAGATAGAAGTGCTTATTTTCAGAGAAAAAAGAGCTGAGAAGAAAAGATGAAGAAACCCTCTGCCCTGACATTCTTCTTTACCCCCAGACAACCCTCAAACCCCACATAAGGAGTTACTGCTTCTGATACTTATTTTACTGAGAATGAGGCCATCCTTCACCCATTCACAGACTCACGATCGAGGGTAGCTTTCTCCAGACACAGGCTGCAGAGGATGGAATCCTGAACCAGGAGGAGCACAGGGAGCACCACAGAGGATAGAAATCTGAAACAGGAGGAGCACAGGGAGCATCACAGAGGATAGAATCCTGAACCAGCAGGAGCGCAGAGAGCACTGCAGAGGACAGAATCCTGAACCAGAAGGAGCATAGGGAGCACGATGCAAACACCAGTTCCCGAAGAATCCATTCTGTGCTCCCTTCTCTGAGGATGTATTGTGCCTATCACGTTCTCTGACCCCTTTCAGCACCAGATCTGAAATGGGCTGATCCAGGCGGGGAGGCCAGGTTGTCAGGACCCTCCCAGCACCATGACCAGTGGCATCAGCAGCAGTAACAGTTAAGGGTTCAACTTCTAGAGTCAGAAAGATCCGGTTCACATGCTAGCTCCAACATTTGTAGTTTCCTTGCCTGTAAAATGGGAATCATAGCATCAACCTCACTAGGCCTCATGAGAGTTAAATGATACAGTTCAAGGAAAGTACAGTGCCTGAAACACATTTAGGACTTCATAAAAGAGTAGATAAAAGCAAGAGGAGGGTGAGGAGTACTTATGAGGTTGCTTTTCAGAAATCGGATCAGTCATTGAACCCATTAGCCAAAGAGCTATTAAAACTTAGATTTTACCAAAAAAATTGAAGCATCATGAATTCTTGAGTGTCTAAGAACTTGGTTGTCTAATACTTTAGCTAGCGTAATATTGATAAAAGTTACTGTTGCATAATTTAACAAATTATGCTGGGGTCCCAAGGCCAGGTAAGAATAGTGTTGAAAATCACACAAAAAAAGGGTAGTTCAGTGGTAGAATCTCACCTGCCATCCAGGAGACCCAGATTCGATTCCCAGCCCATGCACTTCCCAAAAACAAACAGCAAACAAAAGAAAGAAAAAGACCCAACCAAACAAAAATACAACAAATGGTGCTGCAAAAATGGAATACTCACATGGAAAAAGAATGACATCTGACCCCCACCATACAGCATACAAAAAAAACACACACACAAAAAATCCCTCATAATGCAATTTTTTTTCTAATTCTGTAGGTTAAAAATAAAAGTCCTAAATTTTTAAGAAAAAATTATTTTCCACTTCATTCTTTTCAAAAAACATTTCACTGAATTGAAATGTAATTAGCTTAATTACATTTAAATGAGAAGTTTTACATTTCAGTGACAGCTGTACATCCATTATTTCACAAGATTCTCAAGAGACTCTGGGAGGAAGAGGCCGGGATTGTTGGTATCCCTGCTGAGCGGGGTGCAGTCTGCCTGCCCCAGCCCCACCCCAGGGGAAATGCAGATTCTGGCCACAGGTGGGCTGGCGGGTAGGCAGTGTATAGTGCCTGTGATTTGTATCTATCTTTGAATCCCACTTTCAGGGCCTGTATTGGAGGCTGATTTCTGGGAGATATCAGGTCACCATTTTTTCAAATGTTACTCTTTTTTTCTGGCAACCTTTGAACACTTATTTTGCAAATATTTTCCTCTCAGTATTTCAGTGGATTTTTCTGTACCTGTCCAATATTCTCCTTACTTTTATAGCCTCTTTCTCACATTTATTCTCTTTCAGATATTCAATCTTCCTTGAATCAGGGAAGACACAGGCAGGCAGCTCTGATAAAAGCCCTAGTGCTGGCTCGCCGGCCGTTAAAACCTCCAGTGTTTCCATTTCCTCCTCTCTCAGCTGCGTGCTCACCTGTAAAAGTGGAGAATAGCCCCTACCTCCCGGCTGTTGTAAGCCTTAAATGCATCTAAGCGCCTGGGGTATAACGGGCGCTTTAAATGGTGGCGTTAATCATCATGAATAATGTTATTTTCATTATCATTTAAAGTTTTAGGTTAAAATAGGACCATGACTTCTTTTCCTAAAGTATGTGGCCACTGGCCATTTTAATGAAACCTTCTTTCCCCTCAGAATCTGGGTGGGTTGTTTTTGTTTTTGTTTTTTTTTTGACTTTTCAAAGTTGCTCCCACCGACTTGAGTTCCTTACTTAACTTCTGGGTCTCCCAGTTGCTCCCCTCCCTCAGCCCAGGATCTTTTAATAGATCCACATTTGCCTCCCACCATTTGCAAACTGGGCCAGGAAGCCACTTTCTCCCTGAGCTGATGCACACAAACAGCTCTTCAGTGTGTTCCAGCTAGCCCGTGTCCCCCAGCCACCAGCCCTCTCTGCAGGTATTCAAATGTCACAGACCACTGCTTTTTTCCCTGTGGTTGGCAGGCCCGAAAGCTTGTCTCCTGCCAGCAGAAGACTCTACCTGGCAACCAAGAGTAGCAACTGCCTGTGAACCTACTAAAAGCAATTAGGGGATTTTTTTTTCTCTTAATGCATATTTAGGTAGGAGCCAGGGCTACAAGATGACTGAAAATGAGCCCTGACCTCAAGGAATCATGTGGCAGAGAAAGAGGAAAACTAATCCAGAATCATTGCAGACAGTGTGATAATGGAGGTGTGTGAAAGGCACCTGGCTATCTAGCTTGGGTTCAGATCTCATTGTTTTAGAGAACTTTCTGGTCTGTAAACCTCCTAGGGTGATTAAACCCCCCAACTCCCTACCTCCTTCAGTCAAAAGCAGTAGCTTCTCTGTCCCATGCACTCAAATGTCCATTCCTTGAGACACTGGGGTTTCAAAGAGAGAAAGATTTTATTGCTAGGTGTGAAGCAGGAAATCAGGCCACCTGTTGGCCTAAAAATCTGTCTCCCCAAAGTGCAGTAGCTCTAATAGTTTTATACCATCAAAGCATGGGGCAGGTTTTAGGATAATAATAGCGATCGCTTGAGATGATGAGGTTAGAGATGATTTAATTATTGAGCATGTGCAGATTGATTACGTGACGCTACTGCACATGCCAAGTGGGCAAGTTTTGGTTAGATCCAGCTACGTCTAGCACAATAGTCTTGGAATTGGGGTGTGTTAGTGCTGAGCTGGCTCAGGGCCCTTCATTTATAAACTTTAGTGGCTGTCTTTGGTGATCATAAAACTCAAAAGTTGAAAAACAGCATAAGGGGGTACAAATGGGGATCAGTCACAAGGATTTTACAATCGTAGGATAAAGGCTGTATAGTTTTACAGTCATTATCAGAGATCAAGGCAGCTGGATTACAGTTTAGAAATTTCAGGTATTTCCCTCCGGCTATTCTAATACTTGAAAGTAAAACAAAATGTCTATCTAATGATTCAGTAATCGTAATCATTTGTTAAATCCTAACTTCTCAGTTACACAATCCCCTTCCCCCAAGGCTCTGTCCGGGTGTACTGCAAAGCTTGAGCACAAGCCCAGGACAGCCCTCATTTGGGAAACAGACCCTCATCCTATTTAAAGGAACCCTCCAGAGCTGTTGCATAAGACCACTCCCTTCTGGCAGGCTCTGAACTTTATAATCAAGGAATGTGGCCTTAATGCCAAAATGTTTTTTTAAACAACTTCGCCTCATGCCCGCACCCACACCCACCCCTGCCACCCCAAGTACACAGTACACCCATCCAGTTTTTACACAAACTCACCTCTAAGAATAGTTGTTTGAAATGGCTCCAATGATGCCTTGCCGACTTCGGGTGCCCCTCTCCTCCTCTAGATGCCCCCCCACCCTTGCCAGTGGCTGGTGCACTAAGTCCCCCTGGAAGCCGCGGCATGTGTCAGCTGTAGCCAGCTCGCATTTGCTGCCCAGCGTGGCTTGTGCCTGATTCCATGTCTATGCTGCTATCCCGGATACAGAGAATAACACAAGCCCTTTCTATTCCTCTCTCAACAAGACTCCCAGACAGTGCTTTAGCTTCTTGCCACTACTTTAAGCTGGAGTAAGCAAATTCAGAGCGTGTCAGACCCTCCAGCGTGACATCCCAACCCATGACATCCCAACCCATGTAGTACCTCCCCATGTAACAACCCCACCCTGCATGACAGCTCGCAGTGTGACAGCCCCACCATGTCTCCTAGCTCCCTTTTTATCCTTGACCCGTAAAGGGGGGATGTTGTCTGTTGCCAACAAAGCAAGAGAGCCAACAAAGCAAGAGAACAGTCTGAGTTAGAAGCTAAGTTGGCTTTTCCTCTATCAGGAGTCCATTCTTTGGGTCTGAAGAATACTTTGGAACCTGAAAATAATGCGTCCTCACCAAATAAGATAAGGAACTAGCAAAACACAAAGTCTTGCTTAGTTGTTGCTGTTCTCCTTCTTAGTATTCCTAGCACTTGAAGCAATGCTGGGGTCATGGAAAATGCTCAGCAGAGGGGGTGTTTATGGTAAAGAGCTCAGGTTCTGGGGGACTAACGTGGCCCCAAGCCCAGCTTTGCTACTTGTTAGCTCTGCATCCTTAGGAATGACTTACTCCCACAGACGTCCTTTTGGTGGTATGAGGATTTTTTCATTCATTTGACAAATATTTATTAAAGGCTTAGAGTAGAGTTGGCAGACAAAAGCAAGTCAAAATTAAATAAGATGATTTCAGATAAAACTGGAGGCAGAGCTGACAGGGTTTGCTGATGGGTCGGACAGAACGAGGTCAGAAACGATGCCTGGGTTTCTGGGCTGAGCAGCTGGCCGGATGGGGAGTTGGAGGAGGACGTGTTTGGGGAGAGAGAGAAGGGCAGTTCTCCCACAAGGCAACTTTGAGATGTCAGACAAGCACTTCACGTTGATGCTGTTGCTAAAGGCGGGAGACATTTTGCCTCATCAGAGTGTAGTTGACATTTTACTTTTTTTTGGTGGTGGGGGGGCGGCGTGCACGGTCCTGGAATCGAACCCAGGTGTCCCGCGTGGAAGGCAAGCGTGCTACCTCTGCAGCACCCGTGCGCCCTGCAGTTGACATTTAAAGCCTTGGGATGAAGGGAGATGCCCTGGTGAACAAGTATACAGGGAAGAGTAGGATCCAGGCCACGGCTGGGGGCACCCGTCCTCAGAAGTTAGCACAGCGAGGAGGACCCGGGAGCAGGGGTGGGCTGGGAAGAGATTATAAGGGTCACGGAGCAAGATGGTGACTCGATGGGTGACCCATGGACCCTGCAGCTTCCTCATTCCTCAAAGACGGCCATGGAAGCCCCTCGTCTCTTTTACCAGTATTTATTCAATAAACACAAAGGAGGAGGACATGACGAAAAATTAAATGAAAGAATTTTCATTTTCATCGGCCAAGAAAAACCCCTAATCAGACCAATTTCCAAACAGAAACTGCACTCGGCTATGGGCTGCTGGGGAGCCAGGCACCCCATTACCAAGATGTCACTGGCTTCCCAAGAAGCTCCCAGACTTCCTGACCAGTGGTCTGCGCATCGCCTGTGGCTTCTTTCATTGTAGTTGTGCTGCCTCTCTCAGTAAAGTTCAGCCTCACAGCTTAGGTATGTTTAAACTCAGCTGAAAGTAAAATAGCTGCCTGTCTGCGTGGAAATGATCTGCAGTAGGCTTGCAGTGCCTTTTCCTGCAGATGAAGATGTCTCGCCACGCAAGGAATCCTCCCAAGCTGTCTTTTCTTCTTTGCTGAGAGCCGATTTCCCTTCAGTTCAGATGCTCGATCCGCCACCTTCGTGCATTTGGAGAGCAATTCTCACAATTGGAATCACAGATTCCAGCCTAACATGCTCCCCCTGCCCCCAACTTCTACTTCTTTTTCCTCTTCTCTATAGTCATATGTATAGAAGAAAAAGTTTTTCGAAATAGCAGTCTCAAAGTCTTGGGAAACTCTGACGGCCTAGGAGTGTTTCCCTCTCTTTTCACATCTCTTAGTGCAGCCCTCTCCATTGGCTACACTCTGTCCGTGGACCATATGGAAGGAAGACTTGCACGACTGGATTGTGTGTCTGCAAGGGTTGGTATTCCCTGGTTTGTGGTGAGCAGCACCTGTTAACAGAATTGCTCACAGGACTCCACCTGGAGGTGTCTCTTTCATTTGCGCATCAGCATCTCCTAGACCAGCAGGTTGTCACTCTGAGCTTTCCTCCAGGCCCTCGGCCCTCGGCTCAGACCAGTTGCTTCCTTGTTAATGTCCATGCAGAGAGCAGTCAGTCTCTCACAGTTCCTCTGCCGCCACCTCCTCCAGTTTTCTCATGCCCTTTACAAAGAAACATGCTTGTGTTATATGTTAAAAACAGAGATATGTGACCAGATGGGTGAAATCGACTCCCTTGTGTAACTTTATAATGTTTTATTTATATAATCACGCCTCAGATGGCCCTTTCTGTATGCTTTTTAAGGACAGATAGATAGATAATATATGGGGATCATGTAGCAACAAAGTTTGGAAAAGAGCCCAAGTAAAAAGCTGTGTCGTACACCTAGCATTTTCTTCCCGGTTCATGAGGCAGAGGAGGCCAGCTGGGAGTGGGTACGTGGGAATAAGACAGATGGACTCTGAATCTGTTCCAAATAGATCAGCCCAGTGGCACAGGAAGGAGAAAATCTTTGCCCCTACTTGCAAGGGGAAAGACAGATCACAAGCACGTTACAGATTTCTTGTGGAATCCTCAAGGTGAGAGGACTTGGGCTTGTATGTCGGGTGCATTGGATAACGGTATGACAATGCCTGTGGCTGACACAGCGCTAGAAAGAGCATGGTGCCATGGAGAGACAGGATCAGCACAAAAAGGCCTGGCCTCCAGTCTGGTTCATGGGCTCTGTGGCCCCTCGTAAGCACTCTTCCCTCTCTAAGCTTCCATTGCCTCATCTGTAAAAACTGGACCAGCACCATCACTTCCCTACTGTTTTGAGCCAAATGTATTAAAGAACCTGCTTCTTTTGACAACTATAAGGCATTGTGTACATTTTTTAAATACTACTCCAGACATTACCTAATTTACCACCATAACTCTATGAAGCATCTCTATTTTGCAATTGGGGATGCCAAGAATTGTGTTTAGAAGACCTAGGGGAGTCCATTGCCATGAGATCAGAGCTCACTTAAAAATTTATCAGTCTCTGGATACAGCCAAAATGTTCATCAACAGACGAGTGGCTAAACAAACTGTGGTATATACATATGATGGAATATTATGCAGCTGTAAGACAGAATAAAGTGATAAAGTATGTAACAACATGGATGGACCTTAAGGACATTATGCTGAGTGAGATTAGCCAAAAACAAAAGGACAAATACTGTATGGTCTCACTGATATGAACTGACATTAGTGAATAAACTTGGAATGTTTTGTTGGTAACAGAGACCATCAGGAGATAGAAATAGGGTAAGATATTGGGTAATTGGAGCTGAAGGGATACAGACTGTGCAACAGGACTGAATATAAAAACTCAGAAATGGACAGCACAATACTACCTAACTGTAATACAATTATGTTAAAACACTGAATGAAGCTGCATGTGAGAATGATAGAGGGAGGAGGGCTGGGGGCACAAATGAAATCAGAAAGAAAGATAGATGATTAAGATTGAGATGGTATAATCTAGGAATGCCTAGAGTGTATAATAATAGTGACTAAATGTACAAATTTTAAAAATGTTTTTGCATGAGGAAGAACAAAGGAATGGCATTACTGCAGGGTGCTGAAAATAGATGGTAATTAATATTTAAAAATTTCAACTTATGTGTGAGACTAAAGCAAAAACTGTTTATTTATTACAAAATTTATATTTTGACTAGTGCATTTCCTAATATAACTTATGTAGATAGTTTGATTGAACACCATAAGTACTTGGAGAATCTTGGGTAGGACATGAGATTTTGTTGGTTTGTCCAGAGGGATGCCCCGATGAATCCCAGAGTGATTTGATCAGTGGGTAGAAAAGTATTTACAAAGTCCCCTTCGGGGAATGGTGAGAACAGGGGAAAATTCAACCTCCTCAAGTTGAATTCTTGATATTCTCACAAGCAGTGTGGACAACCAAAGCTATAGGCTGAGCCCCCAGTCTTGGGGTTTGTTCATATGAAACTTAATCCCACAAAGGATAGGTCAGGTCTACTTAAAATTAGGCCTAAGAGTCACCCCCAAGAGAGCCTCTTTTGTTGCTCAGATATGGCCTCACTCTCCAGCCAACACAACAAGCAAACTCACCACCCTCCCCCTGTCTATGTGGGACATGACTCCCAGGGATGTGGACCTTCCTGGCAATATGGGACAGAAATCCTAGAATGAGCTGAGACTCAGCATCAAGGGATTGAGAAAAACCCTAGAATGAGCTGAGACTCAGCATCAAGGGATTGAGAAAACCTTCTTGACCAAAACGGGGGAAGACTGAAATGAGACAATGTGTCAATGG
>PVIY010006273.1:34424-70983 GCA_004026745.1 Myrmecophaga tridactyla
AAGTCTACTTAAAATTAGGCCTAAGAGTCACCCCCAAGAGAGCCTCTTTTGTTGCTCAGATATGGCCTCTCTCTCCAGCCAACACAACAAGCAAAGTCACCACCCTCCCCCTGTCTACATGGGACATGACTCCCAGGATGTGGACCTTCCTGGCAATATGGGACAGAAATCCTAGAATGAGCTGAGACTCAGCATCAAGGGATTGAGAAAACCTTCTTGACCAAAAGGGGGAAGACTGAAATGAGACAATGTGTCAATGGCTGAGAGAGTCCAAACAGAGTCGAGAAGTTATCCTGGGGGTTATTCTTGGCATTAAGTAGATATCACCTTGTTATTCAAGATGTAATGGAGAGGCTGGAGGGAACTGCCTGAAAATGTAGAGCTGTGTTCCAGTAGCTGTGTTTCTTGATGATGATTGTATAATGATACAGCTTTCACAGTGTGACTGTGTGATTGTGGAAACCTTGTGTCTGATGCTCCTTTTATCTACCTTGTCAATAGACAAGTAGAACATATGGAATAAAAATAAATAATCCGGGGAACAAATGTTAAAATAAATTTAGTTTAAATGCTAGTGATCAATGAAAGGGAGGGGTAAGGTGTATGGTATGTATAATTTTTTTTTCTGTTTTCATTTTATTTCTTTTTCTGTTGTCTTTTTATTTCTTCTTCTGAATTGATGCAGATGTTCTAAGAAATGATCATGATGATGAATATGCAACTATGTGATGATATTGTGAATTACTGATTATATATGTTATACGGAATGATCGTATGTTAAGAATAGTCTGTTTCTTTCTTGTCATATTTTGTTTAGAAATTTAAAAATATAGTCAGAAAATTTTTTTATTGGTTTTTGACAAAAGAAATAGTCAAAGTATGGAAGAGTATGGACCCTTCATCTTTAAATTCAGATGTGGAATAGTAAAATCATACTGTAATTTTATGAGAAATTATATAGAGAGGGTCTCCATAAGTCTCTTGTTTTACTACATGTCTTCTGATTAGACACATTGATCAGAAAATTGACAGTTTTTGTTCTGTACCATCTTGTTAGTATGTTTGCATAGCAAACAGTTTTTATGACAGATATAGTGTCTCCCTCTGGGGCAGAGCACAGATTTCTTTCCTGTCCAGGATAATAAAGATAATGTCTCTCCAAAGAAAAAAAAAAAATTATCAGTCTCCCACTGCTATTGAAATAGAAGAGAAAGTTACAACTGGAATGGGAGAGCATAGAGTGTCCTGAGTGGCCTTCTCTGTCTGCCCCAGACCCCTTGTGCCATGGCCAGGTACTGAGAGGCAGATGGAGACCGAGTAGGATACGCCCATCAAACGCAGAGTCCCATCCCAGATCCAACACAGGCTAGTGTCGGTGGTGTCTTAAAGGAAAATTGTCCTAAGAATGCAAAGAGGTTTCTTCAACAAAAGAGGAAAATCTTTACTTTTTGCATTGTAATGGGACCGTGCATTCATATTCCTTTAAGTTGCCATTTGAGAAGCAGGCATGTGTTTGTCTGTTTGTTTTATCAAAACAGCTAAGTTCTGTCAAAAGAATTCTTGTGATGTCTTAATGTTAAACATTTCTCTAAGTGGTTATTTGGAAATACCTAGTATGGAAGCATTTTGTTATATTCAGAATATCGGGCGGTGGGGAAGGTATGTTCCCACAAGTGAAAAAAGACATGCTGTTAATCAATTTCCCTTTTTTTTTTTCTGCCTCTCATTTCAGAACGATTTGATCACCACTGTCCCTGGGTAGGCAACTGTGTGGGGAAAAGAAACTACAGATTTTTTTATATGTTTATTTTATCTCTGTCTTTTCTGACAGTCTTTATATTTGCATTCGTTCTCACCCACGTCATTCTTCGTAAGTATGCTGGCGAAATCAGATTACGTATGTAACCATTTGCCTGACTTTGGTTTTCTGATTTAATTTTTATTTAATATTTTGATCATTTCGGGCTTTCTCTTTCTTCTTTTTCCCCTTCTCCCCTTTCCCCCTTTCCTCATTTACAATCTGCCCCCTGTTTTGGTTTCTCACCTCCCTCTACTCTGGTCAGTTTCCCTCCCTCCTTCCCCTTTAACTTCCCATCCCCACCCCATCCTTCCAAGAGCAGTTTCCAGGCTCATGACTGGATTTGGTTTTTCTTTCAATAACAAGACCTTTTTCTTTGAGACACTCTTCCTTGTTCAAGCCTTATAGACTTTGCTTTTTCTACTGACAAGGCATCCCCTGGAATAACAGTCCCCACATTTTGCACAAAAGACAATGTGCTGCAGTGATAACCACTGAATAGCAGTTTGTTTGTTTTTTATGGGATATTTACTTAAGCAAGAACAGTCACCCTCCCTGGGTAGTGGGGGCAATACACACATCCATCTGAAGCTAAAGACTGGCTTTTCTTATAGAGGAATCTACCTATGTTTAAGATGTGTGCTGGATCAGATTTTCATTTCTCTGCTAGAACCATTAGTAAACTACCCCTGGCATATAAATGAAGCATGAAGCAACCCCGCTTAAAAATTAGACTTTGATGGAATGGGAGACCATAGAGTGTCCTGAGTGGATATATGTTTGCTTGAGCAAATGGCAGTTATCCATTCCCCATCCTGAAGGTCATAACTTTGAATTTCTCTTGTCTTTTGTCAGTCACTTGCCTACATCACAGTTATAGGAAGCGAGTGAATTGGCTTTGAACTATGAATGTGGGCCTTTCAACTCACATTACAGTACGATTAGCAGCATTAAAGACTAGAATACCTCTTTGTCCACATTCCTGAAGGGTAACGCCCATTAGCGGGTACAGAACCTCTTTCTGGAATGTTTCTCGAAGTATCTGAAAATGTGCCTCGCATTTTTGCCCCCTCTGCTGCAGTGCTAAGACCACGTGTGGCGTTCACTAAGGCTGAAGTTAGGAATTCAGATTTCCCTCCCCTTCTCTTTTGGCGGGGAGGGGGTATCGTTTATGGGATTGGGGGGAAGCGGGCAGTTCTTTTTTGAATATTAGTCAAATTTGGACATGAAATAGACTATGCCAAATTTTCATATGTATTTTAAATTCCAGTTCTCATTCTTTCTGACTGCAATCCTTTCATCTCAATGTGATACAAATTTGTAATGCAGGCTTGAGAGCCCTGGACTGGTGGTTTTACAAGACAACAATTAACGTTCATCAGAAACCCTGTCCGTGTTAGCTGGGGTTGATGCTGATTGTGGTTCTGCAGAAGTGTTACCAGACAATGGTGTTACCAGACAATGGTGTTTATCAGACAGTGGTGGCAGATTCTTTGCCAATGACCAATTCCTGAGACACTGGGGTTTCAAAGAGAGAAAGAGTTTATTGCTAGGCGCAAAGCAGGAGAACAGATGACCTATCAGCCCAATCTGTCTCCTCAAACTGCAGTAATTCTGAAAGTTTTATAGTGACAAAAGATGGGCAGGGTTTAGGATAAGGAGCACAGAGGTGATCTAATTATCGAGCAAGCACAGATTGATTACATGCTTAGTTACAGAATATATGTAAGAAAATGTGGCCTTAATATGATGATGGGCATGTTTTTAGTATTATAATGAAATATAGATGACTTATAGGCTAAAGTCTAAGCTACTGCACATGTCAGTGAGGCCCATTTTGGTTAGATCCAGCTTTGGTTATCAAGATAACATTGTAATTGAGGTACGTTAGTTTTGGGCTGACACAAGACCCTTCATTAGTAAACATTAGGGGCTGTCTTTAGTGATCCCAAGACACCAAAATCGAAAACCAGATAAAATGGGTACAAGTGAGTGCCAGTCACAAGGTTTTGCAATCACAAGGGCACAAGATAAAGGCTGTACAATCATCAGAGATGCAGGTAGTTGGATTATAGTTCAGAGAGTTCAGGTATTTCCCTCTGTCTACTACAATGTACGAGAAAGCAGAAAGGACTATCTATATAATGATTCAGCAATCATAATCATCCTTTAAATCTTAATTTCTTGGTTACAGAAGCACCTTCTCTCTCCATTTTCAGAGTCACAAAATGACAGAACTATAGCCAAGGTCTTTTCTGTTTATTAATAGACAAGAGAAGCAAAAAGAAGCTGAAGGCATTATATATTCATTTTCAAAGAAGATGTTTTTGCACAATGGGAAAAGAAATAAGTCCTGATCCTGTAGCACACATATGATCCTATAAAATAGTATTTATGCACTATAATTTTAGATCATCTTCAACAATTTGATTGGGTGTATGGCCTTGCCCCGCATCCTGTATATAAAGGGCCGGTCTTCCCCCTGCTCCATCACACACAAAAATATTAGGAACTCACACATAGTTGGGTTGAGATATACATCTGCCCATCACAGGTGGGTTGAAATGTACATTTTACTTTCATCTTCTCTAAACTTTCACTCACTTTGGTCCATCAAATTATAGCCACTACTGATTTATACTCATATATTGTTAATACACTCTGCTGAGGAAAAAATATTAAATATACAGCTGGCTGGAATTTATCTGAATATTTTGGTCAAAAGCAAACAAAGATTTTCCTTCCCTCTTGTTCTACATTTCCCTCACCCCCAAAACAACCCTGCATCCCCATTTAGCCTGGCATGTGATACTTCCAGGAAGACAGATGCTTTTATATGGCTCCTATTATCCATCCAAGTCTCTGACACCTTTGGCAAAGTCTGAGAGCTTTTGATTGTAGCTGGAGAGCTGTCATCTGAGTTCTCCCAATCAGGCTTCAAGTAGGGAAGATGGGATGGGTTGGGGAGGGGGAGGGGAAGAGGGAGAGAGAATTCTGTCATCTCAAAGATACCTGGTAGGGAAAGACTGGATGTCCCTATAGAGGAAGGAACATTTAGAAAAGAGGTACAACTTCTGTCCAATAGAAAAAGAAGAATCATTTCCTTTAGTGTCTGCCTTTTGCTTCAAGTTTGTGTTTGCTCATAAGACCTCAGCATGTCCAGTGGCTGATTTTGCCCAACTGGCCTAGCAGAGATGGAGACCAAAATTTTAAGCACATGGTTTTCCTTATTAGTTCTCTGCAGTTCCTCTTTACATCCCTTCCCACCGATTCTCATTCTACCACAGGGCAAGTGGTTGTGCCTGAGTGGTGGGGAGAGGACACTGAGAGGTGGGAAACTAGAGGGAATAGGGAGCTCGAGGAAGAATGGGGAGCCAACCCACTCATACCCTTCCCAGAGCTTGTCACAGTTTTTGGCTCTACAGAGGAGGATCCAGGACCCTGCTAGTCACACCTATGTGGCAGCTAAACCAACAGGAGAACAGCAAGGAGGTTCAATAGAACCAATCCCATCATTGCAGTTCTCCCTGTTCATTGCATTGCTGAACAAGGTCCAGTTATGTTCCCTCACGTAAAGGGGATTCATTCAGCACAGCAGGGACCTGGCATCGATGACCCTTGATGCAATTGTCCACAGTTCCTCTCTACAGCCTTTTCTTTGTAAATAATATAATATCAATACAGAAAATAAAAACTTTTTGTCAGATGTATCTTTACTCAAGCCCCCAAAGAAATGTTTTCTTGCACAGATAGCTCATATTAAAATGTTTTCAACCCAAAAGTAGTCCATAATAAACTTCAGGCTTATGAGTTTGATTACATTGAGTGCAGAGTAAGAAGTTTTTCCATGTAACCCAGCTATGGGACTCCCAGGGGCAAAAGTTAACAAATTTGGGGGAAACAATTTTTTCATAGAAGAAGAGAAAAAATAGTGTATAGTCTTCTATTTTCCTGTTAAAATGAGAAAAACCAAAGAGTAATCAGAACTATAATTTGGGGAAAGTATGTAGACATCCATCTGCTTTTATTGAAAAAATATTCTGCAGATGTTGAGTCTAATTATGAACCTGCCATTTTCTTGTTGAATAACTTTAATGGAATCTCAATCTCCTATCAGGAAACAGGGTGCCATAGTATTTACGAAATACAATTATTTAATCGCTCTTTAGACACCTATTATTTTTATGTAGATGAAGAAGCTTTCCACACGAAAGCTATTTATTCCAGAGTTGAATGTTTCAATACTAACTTTGGTTTCATTCCCACAGGTTCACAACAGACAGGATTCCTAAATGCGCTTAAGGACAGCCCTGCGAGATATCCTTTCTGGTTGTGCTGCTTTTACAATGTTAATGAGCTATTCATTTAAGTGACCTTCTACTCCTTTGTTCTCACTTACTTACTCATCTTTTGACTCAGCTTTTCTTCTCATCAGTCTTGTTTCTTCTTGGTTCTCTAAAGCATCCAAAGCAGTCCTCAGGATTCAATAGGCTCTGAATACTTGAACCGCTACATGACTCATTTAACTTTCTTTAAATTGACATGCTCTTTAGCTAGAAAACCAAATATGAATTGCTACACACCCCCAGAAACTAGCACTCATTGAGGTTGGTTTGAGGAGAAGTGTGGCTGCATGTTCTGATTTCATGGTGATCAGCAGACCATCCAAAGTACTTACGGTCTGCCCGCATGTGGGGCTGCTCCTTGGAATGCAATCACCAGGTTGGAAATTAGCTGACCCCTCTGTGGAGACTCTTTGTAGAGCTGCAGTTTGGCATCTTTTGGGCAGTACAGATAATCTGCATTATTTCCAGCAATAGAACCCCTGAATGGACTGAAGATGATTCACTCTTAAGTCACTTAGGTTAATGAGGACTTTTCCCATCCTCCCAAACAGTGTAGGTGGGCATGTACCATCACACTTTGAACCTTTTGAAAGGAAAATGTTCATACTTTGAGTACCTGAATGGGGCCCTCTGCCTTCCCACCTAGGCTTTACACTAATTGGTTTGAAGTCAGCCATCTGGATGGGCTGACCTGCTCCATTCAGATGGGTAACACCTACCCCTTTTCATATAACCAGGTGGACTGAAAACAAACTCCCCATTACTCCCAGGGGTCATTTTCATCTTGTAGTAAAGAATTCTTAGAGAATGAAGGACTTTAATAGGAGATACATAATTAGCAGTTATTAAAATCAACTGGGCCCGTGTCCCTGGGAGCTAGTGTGGGGGATACAGATCTAAAAACAAATGTGGTCAGATAGAAATAGAGAGATAGATAGATAGATATAGGTGGAGATAGATTTAGATATAGATAGATAGATAGAGTTTATATGTGTATCTATTTATTTACAAAAGATATAGTATCTCCTTTTTGGTACCTTGGTGTTTATGGACACAACAGAATGTTGGTTAAGAGTACAGATTCTGTAGTCAACTGATAGCTTTTTAATGCAAATCTGTTTTGTGTGAGGGGTCAGGGGGTGTACAGAAGATGGACAAAGAGGGCTTGGGGAATTAATTCTACATGTAGGCTCTTTTTTAATTAATGATATGCAAAAAAAGAGTTAGCTAGAAGTTGTTAGAAGGGAGAGGTGGCCATGGGAATGAAATCCCAAACATCTAAGGCTGCTAATGTTACCAGACAAAGCCTGTGGATTCTTTTGCCCAACACACTCAATAGCCAATTCCTGAGACACTGAGATTCAAAGAGAGAAAGTGTTTATTACTAAGCGCTTGGTAGTATGGCCTAGTGGCCCAAAATCTGTCTCCCCGAACTGCAGTAATTCGGGTAGTTTTATTAGAAAGAAGGGTAATGGGTATGGTGGCCGCAGATGAGGTAATTAGAGGTAATCTACTTATTGAGCGTGTGCAGACTGAGTACATGCTTAGTCACAGAATGTATGAAAGAAAATGGCAGAATAAGGTCTAGGTAAATTGTAGGTTAAAGTCTAAGCTATTGCGCATGTCAGGTGGGCCCACTTAGGTTAAATCCAGTCTTGGTTATCAAGATAATTTTGGACTTAGGGGTGGGTTAGTTCCGGGTGGACCGAAGAGCCTTCATTAGCAAACATTAGGGGCTATCTTTAGTGATGACAAGACTCTAAAGTTGAAAAACTGGATAACTGGGCACAAATGAAGGTTATTCAGAAGGTTTTTACAATCACAGGGGCAGAAAATAAGGGCTATACAATCATTATCAGAGATCAAGGCAGCTGGATTTCAATTCAGAGATTTCAGGTATTTCCCTGTCTACTCCAATATACCAGAAAGCAAAAAAAGAATATTTATATAACAATTCAGTAATCAAAATCATCCCTTAAATCCTGATTTCTCGGTTACACTAAGAACAGGTCCAGTGGGAAATATCATCTTTGTCCCTCCTGCCTGACCCTACCAGGGCTGATCTTTCCATTCCCACCACCTCTCTATGCCTGTTATTTTCAGGGAACATTGCTGTGGCATTGTCTCATAGCCAAGGCTGTCTTTTCTTTCCTGAAGAAGAGGCTTGTCTAAGTCTTTCAGGAAATGGGTTACATCACGAAAACATGCTGGTCATATTAAGTTATATAAATGTGCCTCAGCACTGGAATTGTAGTCTGGGCTGCCAATTGGAATGTTTTCTGAAGCCTAAAGGCATGGCCTTGCAGCCACCTTCCCCAGCCTCTGTCCCTGGCACTCAGGTGTCCTTCTTGAAACCATATGCCTTGTGCAGGATGCTCATTGAACATTCCAGACAACAAATATTAATGACAGAGCTCAGCTGGGAGAGAAGAGCACTTCCTCGCTGATGAGAAAGTCTGACCTCGAAGCCCGGGCAGTTTCGAAGGCTTCGTACCTCTGGGGCTTGAGGATGCTGCTGCCCGACATGTTTATCCTTGGCATAACCTTTCAGGTCCTGCAGTGCCTCCTGGGGCAGGGAGAAGGTGTGTGTAGTTGGCTTTATTGCTGCCAGGCCTTCATCATTTCTCACTACAGATTCCCTCCCTGCCCGCCCCCCAACTCATGCATCTTATAAATTCATTATCCCAGAAGGATTCTTCAAGGAATGGCTAGGCAGTAAGTCCTGGGCTAAGCAAAAAAGCCCTCTTATTCTTACTCCACCATGATAAATTAGGAGGTCCAGGGTAATTTCTTAAGCCTTTTGTGTCTCAGTTCTTTGATCCCCAGTAGTCAACCACTCCATACCTGATACTGATATGCCAACAGAATCAATTACATGAATATATATGAGACTGCATGACTCCAAAGCATGCATGCCAGGAGTGCTTTCAAAGATGCTTCTGTTTGTGACATTCCATGTGAGAGGCAGGCTCTGCCACAACCTTCTTTGAGAACACAAATGTCTGCTCATTACCATGGTTTGGCTATGTTGATAGTTGGCACAATCAGGTTCACTGGGTTCCCCAGTATGGGGAATTGACAAATGTGATAGCCAGAAAGAAATAGAATGGCAGTGTATTTGAAGTAGCGTGCTGATTTTGCTAGAGAAAATAACTCATGTGGAAAGGGGAGGAAAGAGGAAAATGCTCACATTTATTTAGTCCAGAATTTTATTTTCCCTCTAAAAATCATTCTCAGGCAGAAATAAAGAGTTTTCCTTACCACCCAGATTTTGAAAACTCATAACACCTCAGCCACTTGCTTTTTTGAAACAGTGTTTACATGACCATATGCTGATCTTTTCCATCAACAGGCAGACTCTGTTCTCTTTGCTGGGTTACCCTGGCACTCCCTCTCCTCGCTCAGGAGTGTGGCAGCCACATACCCATCAGAGAAAGTGGCAAGCACAGCCCGCTCTGTCTGCAGAACAGGGGACATTCAGCACCCAGGCTTAGTCACAGTGCATTCCTGAATTTTGGGGCCAAAGCCCCTAGCAGCTCTGCTCCAACATCTGCCAGCCAGCATTAATATTCCATTGCTGCTGTAAAAATTAACCACAAATTTAGCAGCTTAAAATAGCAGGCGTTTATCACCACATGGTTCTGGTGGTCCAAAGTCCAGTAGGCTCAGCTGGTTTCTCTGCTCTGGATCCCACAAGGCCAAAATCAAAGTGCCGGCTAACCAGGGCTCTTACGGAAGAATCCTCTCCCAGGCTCATTCAGGTTGTTGGCTAAATGACATTTCATTAAGTGTAGGAGAGGTCCCCATTTCCTTCTGGCTATCAGCTTCTGAAGGCTACTCCCATTCCTTGACCCACGTTCTCCCTCATCTTCCAGCCAGCCCCCACAAGCTGAGTCCCTCTCACACTTTGGATCTTTCCCACTCTTCTCCCGCACGTCTCTGACTTGAACCAGAAGGGTTCTCCATTTTTAAAGACTCAGATGATCAGAGTGGCCCCACCCAAACAATCCAGGATAATCTCCCCATCTCCAGGTCCATAGTCTTAATCAATTCTACAAAGTCCCTTTGACCCTGTAAGGTAATATATTCACAAGTGCCAGGAGTCAGGGAGTGGACGTCTTTGGGGGCCAATATTCTGCCTACCATACAGGCCTTCAGGTGGCAGATACCCCCAGAATCAGGGAGAGGTGGATTTTTTTCTAAACCCATTCTGTGACATTTGTTAGCAGGCTAGGTCACTTCTGGTTCTGTGTTTGCCCTCTGTTCCCTTTTCTGCCACTTCTGTTAGAGCTAAAATAGAGAGGACAGATGAGATAAAAAAAAAAAAATGACGGTTAAAAAAGTATCCTTGCATGTGTGTGTGTGTAAGGGTTATTCTCATAACTTTCCTCCTGCTGGCTTGGTTCCCCTGGTCTTGCAACACCTCAGTTGACCTGCTGCCATGCCAGACTTCTGACCTGGAAAAAAGGCACCCTAAGGCTGAAGCAAAAAATATCCCAGTGCTGCCCCAGCCAACATGGAGGATTCAAGATCTCTTTGAGGACTGTCCTAGAGAAAAGAGGGAGCCAGAAGAAAGGGGCAGGAAAGAATCTTACTACAGAACCAACATGGAGAGAAGGGACGATCAGGGGTTGGATGGAGCAGTCTGGGCAATGCTCTTAAATCAGTCTTCTTTATTCTTCTTGGAAGGAGTGGGATATTTCAGGAACATCAAATATACTTACACTCAAAAGCAAGGTGCTGGTTTGTTGTTAGTTTTATTATTATTATTATTATTATTACAAAGCGTATGTAATTTTTAAATTATTTGTCAGCTTAGTTGTCTGAGCTGCTATGACAAATACCACATACTTATGTATCTTGAGCATTAATTGGCTCATCATTTTGAGGCAAAGAGAAGTTCAAAATCAAGGCCCCAGGAGCATTTGCTTTCTCCCTGAAGACTGTGGCATTCTGGTGCTGGCTTCCAGTGATCTGAGGGGTTCTTTGGCATGTGTCTCTGCCTCCTGCCACACGGAGATGTCTTCTTCTTTCTCACTTCTGTGACTTCCGGGTTCTCTTTATAAGGCCTTCAGTAATATGGATTAAGATTCACCTTCATTCAAGTGGGCCACACCTTAACTAAAAATAATACCTTCAAGAGGTCCCATTTACAATGGATTCACGCCCACAGGAGTGCAGATTAGATAAAGAACATTGTTTCCTAGAGCACATAACTCAATCTACCTCGGCCACTAAAACCACCCCCCTCACCTTAGTGGTATGACTACCTAAGGTTGTCTGTTAGGGTTTGAAATCTATGCTTTGGAGGAAAATCCTTCCTTTACTTAGTCTATTAAGTGTTGAATTTCTATGATTTATCATAAATATGTAGTCTAGAAGAAAAAGACACTAAGTACTACTGGGTTGTGATGTGATTTTGAACAAATATGTAGTGCTGGTCCTCCGGAGGCAAGGCTGTAAGTGAGGTTGGATGCCAGCGCGATCCAAGGATGCCTGCCTTTCCTCTGGGCACCAGACGGTGGTGTCACAGCAGATGAGTCAGATTGGTGATGGCAGACCACACACTTATAAACGCAGCCCATCAGTTTATGACCCTGAGTTTGGCGGTGGATCTGAGTCTCTCCAGAGCAAGAATGTATTAAATGCCGAGTTCTTGAAATTCTAGGTGGTTTTCTGGTTGAATTGCCAGAGCCCAGAACTGGGTGGCAGAAGTCGTGCAAGTCTAGTGTCACCTTTGCAAAGGACCTCTGCAGTTTCCTTGGGCAAGAAAATGGCTTCTACTTATCCCCTGACCATAATATAAAAACCTGTTGATAAATAAGGGCGCAAGCAAAGGTTTCTCAATGCAGATTTGCTCTGCGAAATGTTTGACCAAAAACGATGTCATTAATGAAGTCAGAGATTAGAAACAAAAATGGGCAATTAACATCCCATCCTATCAGAAATATAGGCGTGAGTGATGCACAGATCGTCAAATTCAAAATTCTTCCTTGGGTCCAGCAGGACTTCAGGTAAAGGAATCTGCCTCTCATATTATAAGTAGGCCAAGAGTGTGGCAAAGCCAGGGAGAAGAAGACAGGAAAACAGAAGAAGAAGTGCAGAAGGAGAGACTGGGTGGATGGAAGGAGGAAGGGGTGCCATAAGGCGGTGGGTGGAGTGCCGGTTCATTGGCAGGTTCTCTACAGGCCCCTTCCTAGTCTGCACCCTTAGCTCTGTCTGGTGCTGAGCATGGGTGCATGCCCAGAGCAAACCCTCAGAGGGAGCCCCCAGGGCCTGGGGCCAGCTCTCCCTCCCTCCTTTTCTCCCAGCTCCCATTGCCAGTTTACTGCCTCTGGGACCTGGGACTTTTCACCTTTGGATCACAGAGTCAGACACAGTGGAGTGGAAGTCTCTCAGGGGTCTGTGGTCACGGAGTGGCCACCCCGTGCTATGGACATTCAAGAACTCAAGAACCACCAGCCTTCCCTAGGAAAAGGAACAAGTCTTCTCGGACTGAGCCCTCAGGCCACAGAGACCCAGAAGTTTCCAACCAAGACCCACATGGCATCTACTTCCTTTGAGAAATTGACTGCCCACCACGTGCAAATCCTGCAGGGATTGCAAAGCTGAGACGGAGCTGCCCAAGCCTTCAAAGCACGGCCAGAGGGAAGGGGTTTGTGCGACGCCAGGGAGAGGCGATGAAGCAGAGCACGAATGCACTCAGTCCTTGTCTCCCATGATCTGAGCCATGACTATGATTTTGAGAAAGCAGAATACATTTAAAGCGCCATAAAGAAGCCAGGGTGCACTGGAGGGGAAGGAGGAGACATCAAAGGAGGAAGATAGACCTGGGGCGATGTGCTGGGCTTTGGGGCCGGTGGTGTTCCACGTCCGCGTGTAGACGGCCCTGGACCATGTAAGCGCGCAAATACCCTGACCAACTCCTGCCCACTATGGGAAAAGGGGCAGGCGGCTACAACAGCTGATCATGGTGGGACAAGGGGCGCGGGCCGAGGTGATGAGGAGAGATGGCTCCGAGGGTGTGATGTGTGTGGAGAGTGAAAAGCTGGGGGCCAGGATCGCGTGGACTCCAAGCCAAGGAGGCAAGCCTTCTCCTTCCCGGGGACACCTGAGAGCCAGGTGAGCTCTTTGGCAGGTGAATAACATCATCAGAGCTGGTGGGGTTTCTCTTTGTTTCTTTCTTAGGCTATTCACCTTACAACAGGGAACAGAGTGGAGCGAAATAGTGAAGAAACCTTTGCAGTAGAGCAGGACCCCGAAAGTGGTGGTGGAGGGGCCAGCCTGGCTGGTAGGAGGCCCACAGTCAGAGCAGTGGTGGGGGTGGGGGAGGAGGAGAAGAAGGCAAAGCCCGTTCTGAGGGGCACGGCAGAGAAGGGGGCATTCCACAACCCCCCACTGGTTTGGAGGGAAATAATGAGTTCCTGTTTGAGATATGTTTAAGAAAAGAACCTAAAATGTCCGCATCAGCCTAGAGTAGCTTTAGGAGGCTCTCTTTTAATTGCTTGCATGGAAAGAGGGGGAAAAAATGCGTGTGCCTGACAGTGGTAATTTTACAGCTGCACAGGAACACACTGGTTTCCTACCTTGGGAACACGTTTGCAGAAAATGCACTCAGGCCACTAGCTTCCTTTATGAGAATGAAGGGGAACCCCTGGTGATAAATAATCATTTACATGTAACACAGCATTAGCGTCCAATTAAAAGGATTACAGTCATTTTTAATCATGACTTATTGTTCTGCTCTCCCAAAATGAAAAGGATTTTCAGTGGTTGGTAAATCAAATGGTAATTGATTCTACATTTGTGGAAGCTTTTGACAGAAAGCCTTTTTATCCCCAATTGGCATTCGCTGCAAGGCACACCCGTTGGAAAGGCACAGGGGGCCTAATGTGTATCGTTCTGCTTTAATGGAATTTGCTGGATGGCTGGAGTTGGCCCAACGCCTTGCTAACATGCAGCTTCCACAGCTTGCCCATCCTGTATCTTTTGATCTTTAAGGGACCTCAGAAAATAAGTAGGACAGGTGTTCTCAGCTCTACTTTCAGCTGGACCTTTGCTAAGAGCTTCCACCATGCCCCCAGTTGCCACTCAAGAGTGTCCCAGAATTCTACCCTGCCTCCCTGACAACCAGCCCCTCTCTCCACTCAGGGCTGAGATGTTCTCTCCCCACCTCTGACGGGTCTGATTGAGGGAGTTTCATGAAAAAAAAAGCATCAGATTTTTTATCACGAGATCACAGAGTGGGGAAGAAGCTTGTTTGGCTTTTGAAAGTAACCAAGTAATACAGGAACATGTTCTCATTATAAAATATTTCAAATGGAAATGCAAGGGTAAAAAGGAAAAGCTTGTTCTTAACTCTCCCTTCACTGTTCTTGGGTAGTGCTTGCTGTCGGTGTGTGTACTCCTACATGGTTTTCTAAGAGTTTGAATAGATATGTGTGCATGCATACAGATATATGCTTGGGTAGACTGACCATACCTAAATCACATCATACTATATGCATTGTTCTCCAATTTAATTTCCTTTTTTTTTACATGGGCAGGCACCGGGAACCAAGTCTCCGGCATGGCAGGCAAGAACTGTTTGCCACTGAGCCACCGTTGCCCTCTCCAATTTAATTTTTAAATATTCCCTGGAGCTGTTGCCGTGTCAATATATACATCTCCCTTATTCTTTTTTTATTTAACTGCTCTATAGAATTCCAGAGTATAGATTCTGTTATTAATGGATATTTTAGATTTCTTAATTTTTTACTTCTCAAAAAAATGAGGTAGTGAATTTTCTTTTAGGTATCTCTTTGTGCACAAACATTAGTATTTCTCTAGTATCGACAACTAGATGTGGAATTGCTAAATTGAAAGTTAAGCCTATTCCAAATGTTGTTAGGAATGGCAAATTGGCCTCCAAAGAGATTGTACCAACTTGCTCTATTTCCCCACGCTCTCAGAAAACTGGGTCTCATCAGTCTTGTAATTTTTGCCAATTTGATGCGGAGCGGTGAGTGAGGATTTCATTGTTTAAATTTCTATTTTCTGAAGAATAATCAGGTGGCATGTCTTTGTGTGCTTTTTTGTGGCCTTTTTTTTTCTTATCACAACATGCATTTTTTAATTGAGTTGTCATTTTCTTATTAATTTGTAGGAATTATTTATGCACTCTCAATAACAGTCTTTTGCCAATATTTTTTCTCCCAACTTGTCTCTTACCTTTTATTTTTTGTCACTTACCTTTTAACTTTCCATTTTTGTATAGAAATGTTGAATTTTTAAAATGAAATTGATTTGTAAATCTTACTAGTATTCCCTTAATTTTCCTCTAATACCTTTATATTTTGTTTCTTAAGTCTGGCCCAGTAATTTATCTGCACTATACTTAGTGTGTAGTGTGAGCTATGGTTCTAACCTTATTTTTGCCAAATGTTTAGTGACTCACCCCATACCACTTACTATATAGTCTATTCCAGCAGTTCTTAAACTTTTTTGGCCTCAGGACTCCTTTGCACTCTTGAAGATTATTGAGGACCCCAGAGGGCTTTGGTTTATGTGGATTATCTCTATTAATATTTATCATGTTTGAAATGGAAAGTGAGAAAAATTTCAAACCCAAGAATGCACAAGCCCACATTCTATCAGCATAGAGTTAAGGTATCACCACACTGTGCAACAGGAAAGAATCAATGAGAAATGGGTAAAAGAGGTTTTTTTATAGATATGAAAATAGTTTTGACCTGGAGGATCTCCTGAAATAGACCTAGACTATTCTTTCACCACCAACTTGAAATGTCTTCTTTATCCCATAGAGCCATAAGTCTCTCTCTGGTGCTGTCATCTCATAGATGTGTTTACTAGAAAAGTCTCCACCTTCACCCCCTGTGATGATGGTTCTTTCTCAAAATAGCTTGCCTGTTCTTGCACATTTTCTCTTCTAGATGAATTTTAGAGTCCATTTTTCAAATTCCATTTTTAAAATTCCTGTTGGGATTTTGATTGGAATTATGGTGACTGCATAGACTAATTTGGGACAACTACATACCTTTATTGTCTGGTGGGAAAGCAGGCAGGAAAAGGATTTGGAAAGCTAGAAAGTGATGGTTAGATGATACCACTCAGTGGTCTCAGGTGACTTTCCATTTTCAGAGGCACCTGTCGTGGAAATCGTGGGGAAAGCCAGCAGGCCCCACCCTCAGACACCGTGATGGGCTCTCACGTGACAGATACAAGAGTATTTTCATCTCTCTAGCTAAGGATAAGTTCATCTAGTTGATGAAAATATGCTGACACACTCCTGAACCCAAATATCTAAAAGCATTACTTGCTGATGTAGTCACTCTAAATGAAGAGCAAAGAGAAATATTGCTGATATCTGCTCTTCCATCAGAGCTCTTCCTGGAAGTGAGAACCACCTATTTTACTGTAATTTTTAGGAAGAAAAGAGAAATGATTACAACATATATTTTCTCACGTTTTCAGCATCAGAATTCATCATGCTCAATTCTCTCCCAAGACAGGGAACCTGAGCGGAATAAGAATTCATTAGGCCTCGCTGGCACACGCCTGGTACCCATAAGGAACTTCTCACCACACAGGGCAGCCCTGAGGGCTTCTTAGACTGATTGTTTGTGGGGGCAGCAGGAGCAGGGCAGAGCCCTGGACATCAGCGTAACCTGGCTGTTCTGGAATCCAGGGAATTCTAGCCTGAGAGTAAATCCATGTGAAACCACACACAAACTTTTAAAATAAAATGTTATCTGGATTTGGCACTTGGTAAAAAATAATAATAATACCGTAAACAGCCTGACTGCCAGAAAATGAAGGGATGAGTTATAACCTATGGATAGAGCTAGGTCCTTCCTGCAGAGGTGGCTGCGAGGCTGTAGGACTGAAAACCTCGCCGGGTTGCCGTGGGGATTAAATGAGCTAGTCCCCGGGAAGCCTTTGGAACAGAATCTGAACCCATAGCCAGTGGTGTCAGCCACTGTTATTGACGATGGTGAGTCTTCCTTGAGACATGACAGGAGAAGTGCCAGCTGCATGTGGGAGAAGAGAAAGTGGGCTGCATCTTGAATCCTACCTTAAGGAATAAGGCTCAGGCTCACCAGCAATTCCAACATTGCTGCCTTGGGTTTCAAGATGAGATGCTGAGACCCACTGCCTGTTAGTTCAGGAACCTCCGTGGATTCTTTCCCAGAAATCTGGAGAACGGGCCTCTAGTTCTGTTCTGCTGTGAACTGCTGTGCAAACTCTTCTAAGTGGCTTAACCTCTCTGGCCCTCAGCTTCCTATTTGTAAAATGGAGGGGGAAGAATAAATCCGTGTTTATCCATGGAAGGGCCTCAGGGGAGTCTTTCAAACCCCTGAAATAAGAAACAGTGTATTCGTGTGCATATTTCTTGGAAACGAGGGGGACCCCAAAAAGGGTAAAAACATTTGGTTCAATAACCTCTAACTTTTTAAGGTTCTGTGTTCCATGCATCCTGCCCCACACTATTTCCACACCACTGCGCAGCCTTCTCCCCTCGTTTATGCACTTTCCAAACTGTTCTCTAACTCTTCGCCTTCTGACTCTTGCCACTGCACACAGGCCTCCTACTCCTTCAAGGTTGGAATATTTTCCTTCCCCTCCCTTTCCTGTCCCAAGTTCAGGCCTGAGTGCATAGAAAGGCCTAGAAGGAGCACTTGCAAGTTTGTACTGAAACTTAATGGAGAGCGGTCTGCAAACGAGCATTTTGTAAAGTCTTTTTCAACTCCGTAGCATAGAGTGAGTATCTCGGTGGTGCAATCTCTTGGGGCCTGGCTTGGGGGGGTGGTGAGGAGTAGACAGAGACCATCGGTGGCAACTGCTCTCAGTAGAAACACATCTCTGTTGCAGTAAACTTCCAACTGCTTGTTAAATTGGTTCTCAGAGGAGTTGGCATTTTCCTTCACACTTCTTTTTTAAAAAAAAAATCAGTAAATGGATTTTGATACAGTTAAGGGAAATGTATATTATTTAATCATATTATGGGATAGATATTTTCCATCTCCTTGCTATTCGGTCTGAGTATGGATGTGAAAGGGACTTACCTAAGCTGCCACAGGTCCATGAGTCCCTGACAGCAAGTACCTCCTCTCTCACTGCTGCCGGACCAGGGCTCCACCTAAGGCCGCCTGTCCTTCAGAAAGAACTAGGGAAGGAACCCTCCCAAGGCTTTTCGGTCAAACCGGGCAGAGCCAGACTTCCTGGGTTCCTGCTGTTTCTTAAGCTAATTACTTAACTGCTTCCTGCCTTGGTCTCCCTGCCTGTTAAGTGGGAATTGCAATAGTAGCGTCTTGCTGGGTTGCCATGGGGATTAAATGAGCTAGTCCATGGGAAGCCTTTGGAACAGGATCTGACCCACGGCCGGAGGTGTCAGCCACTGTCATTGATGGTAATGATTTTTCCTTTAGACGGATTATGGGAGAAATGCCAGCTGCGTGTGGGAGAAGAGAAAGTGGGCTGCATCTTGAATCCTACCTTGAATTTGTGTCATTTTGACACAGCTGTGAGCTAGCACAGACCTGCACTCTGCTATTTATAAAATTCCTCCAAAGCAATGAGGTATGAATGTAGAAACGCACAATTTTCCTTGTTGCAAGACACCGTTCAAATCCCATGTCCGCTGGTAATGCCCATTTATGGGGGTAATAATTGTAAGTGACCTTGGAAAAGGAACAGTGGCCAAAAAATAGGCAGTCACTACTTTAAATGCTATGATTTTCTTCCCCATTTTACCTGCCAAATTGTTCTGCATGGCTTGTAAACGGCATATTTCTGAGATTGAAGTTCAGTTCTTCATGTATTACTTGGTAAAGAATCCTTTGGTTCTGTTCTTTAAGCTCTCTTTTCTTACCCTTGTCCATTTCTTGCCCCTGCTTCCTTGTTACCTCCTCTTTTTTCTTTCTCTCTCTTCTTTCCAGCCTGTGCAAACTCATCCTGCCGGTGCCCTCTCCCTCTCACACAACCCAGTTTTCCTTGTCTCAGTCTTCCCACTGGCCATCTCCTTACGCTCCCTGGAATCCACTTAACTCTGCTTTCAAACCAGCACATGGAGGGCTCCCACGTTTGTTGCCTCCCCAGTTGTCCTCTCTGTGTGGGGAGGGGGTAGGAAGAAGGGTGCCTGTGAGCCCTGACTTGTGAAAAGGCAATAGAGACTGAGCCCATTTGTGCTACCCAGATCACCGTCTCCGCGGCCCCCCGTGCACACCCTCTCCCACGGTCCGCCCCCCTCGCCCTCCTGGATAACCCTGGGAGGATGAAGAGGTTCTCCAGGCTTGGGGTAACCCTGGTGGGGCTTCCCTCCCCTGCATCTCTCTTCTCTCTGACTGACCTCCCCCTACCCATCCCTATTTCTCCCCCTGCCCAAAATGTCATCTTGGTTTTCTTCTTCACGAGGTATGTAGCTATTCATCCCTTTCACTCCCCTCCTTCCTCCACAAGGAATGGACAGGCCATGACGAGGCCCCGCCAAGCTGTGTGGATGGGGCCTTCTGGCAGCAGAAGGGGGACTGAGCACCCTAGCTGCTCGGGACAGTTTCATCTTGGCCATTTGGCAGAGGAGCATTTCTCTGCTTCAGAAATGTCCTTTCAGACTGGCACTTTTCCGCAGGCTTGCAGTTTCTGGAAGTTTATGTTTTAGAAAAAGAAAGCATTTTTCTCCTTCTTTGAGAACACTCCGGGTGGTTGATCCAAATGTTGAAAGCCAGTAGACTGGCAAGAGCCATCATTTCTCCTGTTTCGAGTGCAGCCTCATGGACTCCAGCAGAGTCGCTAGTCAATAGTGATGTGGCAGAGTATGGGATTGCACTGGGCAATTTATTCAGTTCTCTAGTTGAAAGATGAATTACATCTAATCCTGAAAGAAGTCAATGCTGATGAATTGCAGCCTGATCTGTGGCTTCCATCCTTGGGAGCCGTAGGAAAGCATTTACTTTCTCCAGCTGTATTTTATTGATGGAGGATGCTTGATGTATATTTAAACTCCTAGCTCTGTGATGAAAATTTTTTCGAAGAAACATCTGTAACTTGTAAATAGAATTTTATAAACATTTGTAGGATAGAAAAATTCTCTGATCTTTTCAAATTGCCACCGTCCCAGTTGATTTATCTCATCTGCTGAGGAATGCCAAGCTTTTTCTCCTTTGATGACAAGCTGTGAACACATCTTGTGAACTCTAGACTTCCTCTTACTCGATATCCTGTGATGATTCAGGCTTCTCCATTGCCCATAGCCAGCCAGGGACAGCCGGGTATGTTGGGATTTGGTGGAGGGATTAGCAGATGGAAAAAGGTACCCTAAATAAAAATACCCCTCATACTGATGCCAGTCTCCAAAACATACCATTGGTTTAGAGACTCAGGCCCTTAGAATGGACAAGAATCCATTCAAACTCTCATGACTTCAGGAGCTGTCCGCCTACAGGAGGGACAGTGAGATAGAGGACATAGGGATTCCACAGGCGAGAGGGGACCTCACTGTGGGTGATGGGCATCGAGAGAGAGAGAAGAGCCAGGAAAGTCAACTCCACTGGGGCTACAGGCACCTGGGGTCAGCCCTGCACGAGACTGTCTTTAGTGGGACAATTTGGTCACAACCTCATCATCCAGTTGGGGGAGAAACCTGTTGGTTCTACAGTCTTCAGGATTCACAGCCAGGTTAGAGTCTATGAGTAAAGAGGTATCCTATAGTTAGCCCTTTTATCAAAGGCCAAAACAGCTGCCAGTTCACACTAGTGTGCTTCCCGATTTTGCTGGGTGGCTGAAAGATGAGCCAAAGGAGGAGGCAATAGCCAAGCAGGGGGAACAGTCTGAGGAACTGTCAACTCTAAGAAAGTAAGTCAAGGATGTTTGGAAAGCCCACCCATCATTTGTAGAGCCACAGATGCCGCTCTGAGCTCTGACCGTTATAGGAGAGTAAGACATCACTTCTTGCCTGTAGGAAGCCTCCCTCTGGTCAGAGAGGAAACTGCCCTACACCGAGAGCAGTCTAGCATGCTGGAGGTCAGAGGGAGGCAAGACGCCAACGCGTGGTGCCTGCGGGTGATGCCTTTCCAAACACTGTTCCTGACTCCTGGGTGTGGCCCTTGCCGACATTTTCCCGCCCCTCCAGTTTGCCTCCTTGACCCCGGACCACCGTGCTGGAGGCCGTGGTGTGCTTCTTTTCCGTCTGGTCTATCGTTGGCCTCTCAGGTTTCCACACGTATCTGATCAGCTCCAACCAGACAACAAATGAAGATGTAAGTTCCGGACTCCAGGGGACATATGCATGTTCTTCTGTGTTTAGCAATTGAGGACAAAAAGGAAAAAAGAGGTTTAGGGTCAAGTTCTCATTCCAGGTGGGGGCCCTTTGGGAACAAAGAATGTGCAAGAGAAGCATTTTCACAGGTCCTTGTATGTATTTCTCTCTTTCGAATCCCTAAATTCTCTCTTTTCTCACTATGCCAGTTAGATACTAAGATCGGCCAAGTGACACCTATTTCCGAGCCCTGGGGAGAAGGTTCTGTTCCGTTCCTTTTTAGGTAGTTTTGTACATTTTAAAGCGAGGCCATGGCAGGCCGACATCACAGAATGAACGTATGAATCTACCTTTCACATTTAACATCTCCACTTCGTATTTGGAGATTGCCCTGACTCAAAATTTCACTTTTTATCCTAATTTATCAGCCTGTACTTAATGCAGATGGAGCGAAGGCATAACAACATGACACACGATGTCAGAAAATGTTTCTTAATAAGCCTGGTCTTCTTTGCTCTGAATATTTAAATTTTGACCAAAGTCTCTATCTGTACCTGGGTTAAGTGTCTTGAGATCAGTCAGGTTAACTTAAACGAAGCCTTGAGAAAATCGGTGGTGGTGAAATACATGAGAGAGTATTAATGCAGTCATTTGGTAACCATAAATATTAGCATCTGCAAAACAGGCTATTTTGGCGACACTATGAGGCTGAATTCTTACAGTCTAGAAACTAGAGGATCTACATTACCGTTTTCAGCTACCAATCATTTACTTTGTATTTAGAGCACAAAATGCAAGTCTGAAAATAAAATCTCCCCTGTCTTATGTGAGATGACTTTTTAGTACAACATAGTAGAAATAAGAGATTTTGATCCCAGAGAATCTTACTTCCTAAGCCCTAATTTAACCTCCTGGTTTGGAACTGAGTATTTCTGAGTCTGGGATAAATGCCAGTTTTCCTTAAGAAAAAATGCCTCCTGGTTTCTCCTTCTGAAGAAATGAGTGAAGATGATTTGCATTGTTTATGCTTTCCTCATGATCCAATAAACCTAAACTGTGACAGAGATAAAAAGGATATTGTATGTTATTGACTGTCTTTTTCTTTCAGATTAAAGGATCTTGGTCAAATAAAAGAGGTAAAGAAAATTACAATCCCTACAGCTATGGAAATATCATCACCAATTGCTGTGCTGCCCTGTGTGGACCCATCTCCCCCAGGTAAGGTTTAGGAAGCACCGTGTTCTCTAGTGGGCCTGGGAAAGTAGAGCCCTGAGCTATATTAGGACAGACACCTGGCCACCTCCTCATGGATTCAGTACCACTCCCCAGGTGACTGCCCACAAAGCTAGGTACCATGAGACATGGCCTTAAGGAAAGAGCAGTCTGAGCTCTCTGTGTGTTGAATTATGCTCAGCCACTTTTTTGTTTCTTGCCTGAACCTGTGTCAAGTTTGGGAAAATCTCCTAAGGATCAAAATATGAAACAAAAGCAAATGACCCTACCAATTATTAGAGGATGCCAAATACCTGTAATGAGCAGTGAGCTCGGTTACGTATTAAGGGAGGCAGGGCAAGCAGGAGGAAGCACCTGGAAAATCTATAGGAATCAGTGCTAAAAGCTGGCATGTTATGGAAGATGATTGCTAAAATAGTTCAAAGGAGAGATCCATATGGGCTGAAGTACTTGAGATTGTGGTGATGATAATAATAATGATAATTTTAATAATGGTAATAGCTGATATCCATTAAGCATATGCATTAGGTGCTGTTCTAAATGCTTTAATGTATTAACGTCTTAAAACCTCACTCTGTTCCTATGAGGTAAGTGCTATTATACCCCATTTTACAGATGAGGAAACTGAGGCACCGAGAGCTTAAATAGTATGCCCATGACACACCATTAGCAAAAGCTAGCAACTCAGAATTCAGAACCTCAGAACCAGGGTATGTGACAACTAGGGTATGCTGCCCCAAGCCAGAATTGTACCAGTTCAAAATACAGACAACTTTTGATGATTTTTAAGTTACACCCATGCAATTTCAACAGATTAGTTGATCAGTTATCACCATCAACAAATATTTATTGAGCACACATATCAGGTCTTTAGAATGAGTTTCCAGGCTACCGTGCTTCCTCCCTTTTGGTTTCAAAATGTGTAAAACAGACAGACACCCCAGAAGCCACTGGGACTGTCTCCAAGGCTAGCCCACTATGCACCTGGGTGCTATGGCCAGTCATCACCCGTGTACATCATGAGATGCAAACTTATTCATCGTTATTGGATTATTGCTACTTTGAACCATCCGTGTGCTGTTTGCCTCCAGGAGTGGGCCATTGGAAATTGGCCATTTTCCAATTTTGATTTGGAAGCTTGGGACCCCTGCTGCTGCTCTCCCTGGAATATGGGGAGCTAGGGCAACCCACAGCTGTGCCCCCCAGAGGCCTCCTCTGAGGAGGGACTAGCTAAAAGGAGTAGACAAGGATTCTGAGAATGAGGAGCTGACTCAGGCCAGTCAGGGATGCCTGGGCAGGTGCCAGCCCCTCTCGGAAGAAGGTTCCAGAATCACTAGGGATTCTTCTTGGGGGATCCTTAGGTTGGAAAATCTCTGAGGAAAAGATTTCACAGAGTTGAATTTTCTATTCTTATATGTTGATTTGTGGGTTGTGGGGGGCAGGGGTCATGAAACTTAGGTTTATGTAAGGGTGTTTAAGAGGCAAAAAAGAACTCAACAAGCATCTTTTACCATGTCTGAAATACACATTTGAATCTGAGAAAGGCATTCAGAAGTCTCACATTTGGTACAGATTTCTCTTCTGGTTCCTTAGTCCTAGATTTATATTTGGCACGGCTTTGTATTGTTTGTAGATCAACTCTTGTTACAACAGAAATTATTTCTTCCACAACTGGATTAAATTTGCTGTTTGGGCAGGGTTTGATCTGTATTCATTTTAAAATTGGCTGTTTGGGCTGTATTTATTTTCAAAATCCAAATGAGGCATTTCTTAAGTATTTCGGGAAAGATGGCCCAGCTTGGTTCTCTCTGCTCGTTAGGTTCCTCAGATCTGGGCCCAGGCAGTGAAAGGTGAACAGTATTTTGTCTGTGTTCCTTCCTCCTGTCTTCTTCTTTGCCTTCTCCTCTCTCTGCCACCTTACCTTGCCCCGCCCCCTATGCCCTTACGTGGGCCAGGGCCTTCCAGAGGACAGCCCAGCCAGGCCTGCCGCCTTCAGGGGTTAGGAGCAACGTGGGTGCCCAGGTGGTATGTTTGGATTGTCTGTAAAGTGGTCTTTAAAGCGGTGTGCTTATGAGAGAGGGTGTGTGCTTTCATGTGTCCCCATGAGAGCCTTTGTACCCAGAAGGCAAAGACCCCAATTCCGTTCCCTGCACACTGTTAAAAGAGGTTTGGGTGGCAGAAGGTAGGAAAGTCCAGCACAGAGGAAGAGGGCCTAATACAAGTCTGGCAGGGAAGGATGGAAAAGTGCAAGAAATTCCCAAGGAATGGTCAGCATCAGGCCATACTTAGGCAGGTTCTGAGGTCAAACCAACAGCAAGAATTCATTTGGTTACTATTTACTGAGCATGTGTTCTGTGGCCGTCTCCGTGCTAGAAGGTGGAGTTGCACCATGAGAGAGCTTACATCCACAGGTGACACAGACCAGTCAGTAGGCAAGGGAAAGTGGTGGCAGTGATTAGGGGCTGTGAATAGGGAGTGACACGGGTTCCATGGGACCACCCAGGAGGGCTTCCTGGAGGAAGTGGTCTAAGCGGTGATGTGTTCTAAGGAATGAGTAGGAATTGGGGGACAGGAAATACGAGGAGGAGGAGAGTTTTGACAGTCAGAGAGAAGAACATGTGCAAGGGTCCAGAGGTGTGTATGGGCGGGAGGGGGAGGTCATGGCTTCCCAGAGGTGGAACTGAACAAAGCTAGACAGCAGGACTAAGGAGGGCAAGAAGCGCCAAGGGCAAGAGGGGAGACTGTGCAAAAGCAGCCAGATTAAGAAGGGCCTTGGGAGCCATTGAGGACTAGAAACAGGCTTGGGGGCAGGACCACGTTAGGTCTGTCTGTTCAGAGGGTCCCATGTCTTCAGTGGGTGACTGTTACATTAAACAGGCTGAACACAGTAAGATACAAGCAGGGAATGACTTTATCTTTTCTCACTGTTGTCCCTTCAGACTCTCTCAAAAGCCTAGTTCTTTTTCTGCCCCTAGATAAAATCTCCAGCAAGGCCCTTCATTTCTACTGTCACTTAAGAAAATAATAACAAAATAAAAAGGACTTAGGGCACTTTCAGTCCTCCCAAATAGTGTCATGTCAGTTCATCAAAACTCCAACATTCATGTCCAGTTAAAGCTCTTGATGCCTCCCCTCACCCGCCACCCAGTTGCCTCTGCTTTAGGTTAGGGGGCCTGGGGTTTGTTCCTGCCCCCAGCTAGGCCTGCTCCCCCAGCTCCCAAACAGCAGGGAGGGGATCCACAGAAGAGCTGGTCTTACTCAGCTGGTAGTGTTGGATCCTGCATTACTGCTCTCTGAACCCTGCAGGTGTTGGCTGCTGGCTGCCCCTATCCCGCATCTCCCTCTGGGAACCTCCGATTGTAATTCTCCTGACGTGGGCAGGGCTTTTTCTCCAATTACTCATGTACTCTGCCACCTTTAGCCGGGGGCCTCCAGCCACCCCCCTGCACAGGCTCTCCGTGGGGCTTCTCTTGGCCAAAGTCCCTTTCAAGCCAACTGCACCCTGGCTGCCTTCCACAGGGCCTACATCTGGTCCCTCACCCTCACTTCAGCCAGCCTCCAGCCCCTGTCCCAGATCTCATTATCAGTAGACCTGCAGATAACTCCTTTTGTCCAAAAATCTTTCTTTGCTCTTTTCCCCTTCAGCCTTTTATATCTTTGAAGTGTGTGTGGGGGTGGGGGGGAGGTGCTCACCTTCGTTTGAGTAACTCCCTTTGACAGTCCTGGCTCAGGCCTCCAGCACCCCCCTTTGGAATGTGGAGGTGCTTGTTGCCCATTGCTTTTCCTAAGCCAGAAGGATTCAGCTGGAACAGAGGCAGAGTCCCATTTTAACATGCTGTCGCAGATATATTTCATGACTTATGGTGGTGTCACTTGAAGACCGAAACCTGAAGATAGCACTGGCAATGATAACTCCCATTTTCTGAAAGCTGAAATGACAAGTAGGAGACGTCACTTTTAAAAGAAAGCAGCCCAGGCTCTCAGCCCACAGGAGTATTCGGATGTGGAGGGGCGTGTGGGAGCATCTTTGTGGTTGGGAGACGCTGCTGAGGACAGCAGCGGGGATTCCAGCCTGCGAGGGTGGTCGCGGCCAGCACTCGGCACCGCAAGCCCCCTCCCTGGGAGCACCCACAACAATGCAGAATCCCGGTGCTCCTGGCACTCCTGCCCTCAGATTCAAGGTCAGCACCGAGCCTTCCTCCAGAGAGGGGGGGAATAAAAAAGGCAGTTCTTGTGATGGCCTGGTAAAGCTTGACCCATACCTTCCTGCCTGGCAACAACACTGTGGAACACAGGTATCTTTAGGAACATGATTGAGAAAACTTGTCTTTGGGAGACGGAGAAACCAGTTTCGTTCATTGAATCAGCGGGCATTTGCTCAGCACCCAATGAAATTTGTGCCAGGTGCCCCCACTGCAGAGCCCCAAGAGTCCAGAGACGAGAAACGGAGTATGGGGAGGAGGCAGACTGGCTGACGTGGTCAGCGCTGGGTGTTGGGGAGACTCTGATGCAGCGCAGGGCAAGAAGGGGAGTCCGGGATGGGGGAAGGACGGACAGTGGAATGGTAGGAAGTCAACTCCGAACCAGAATGAGAGAGATGGCCAAGCACAGAGAGTGTGCCCAGAATGGCAGTGGCTTTTGTTCCCGTGTTCCCAGGGAGCAGCAGTACACGAGCACGGGGTGGGTGCTCGGAGCACGTGTGTGGAATGAATGAACTCACGGTCTAGTGCCCATTCCCTGGAGGACCGTGTGTGTGATAAGACGCAGGATGTGAGGCTGGAGAGAAAAACAGCTGGAGACAGATTGTGTAAGCCCATGGGCCTAAAAGAGGAGTGTGGCATTGTTTGTAGGGAGCCGTGCAGGCAGGCTGGCTGATGTGGTGGGCTCTGGGTGCTGGGGAGACTCTGGTGCAATGGGGGGACAAGAAGGGGAGCTGGGGATGGGGGGAGAGCCTGGTGGGGCAAGGTCAGCGGTCATGGAGCAGGTGGGAGACGCCAGGGGTCCGAAGCAGGGGCAGACAAGAGGACTGCAGAGGGAACAGATGCAAAGGGCTCTTTGAAAGGTGGAGGTGACAGAATTTGGTGACTGATTCTACGTGATGAGGCAGTAGAAGTGTATTTCCAGGATGCTTGAGGTGGACCCCCTTTGCAGAAAGTGGGAATGGCATCTTTGACTTTTCATTCACTCTTTTCCTCCCATATTGTTTTCTTTTCTCTCGTAGCCTCATTGACAGAAGAGGGTACATCCAGCCGGACACGCCGCAGCCAGTGGCGCCCCCCAACGGCATCACCATGTACGGGGCCACCCATTCACAGAGCAACATGGTAGGGGCCCCTGATGCCGGGGCGGCAGCCCCATGAGGGCTTCCCTTCTGCTGCTTGTGGGCGCGTTAACCCCGTAACAAGCCGGCCTCCCTAGGAACCCACCCCGAAAAGGAGGAGCAGTCTGTGGACACCCACTCACTAAGGTTCAAGCAGGGGAAGTGAAACGTTAAATGGAAGCCATAGCCAACTGGGAGGAATGTTTCGTCTTGTTTGCTCATAGTTGCATAGGGGGGAGGTACACACGCTAACAATTTTTTTGACCCAACAGCTCGTGGCATCTGGAGATGGAAAGCCGTCTCATACAGGACCAGGACATTGTTTCACATGTCCTAAACAGGGCTAGGCCGTCTTAATATTCCCAGTTCCCCACCCATCCCCTTGCCTCGATCTGTACTGATCCTCATTCTTTAAGTGTGCAGTGGATGATGCCAGTTCTTCCTGCTTTCGGCCAAATCTTGAGGTCGGCCATGTATACCTTAATACATATCAGCAGCAGTGTTTTCATTCATTCATGGCCAAAACCTATCGATTGCCTCTCCGAAGAGTATTCCCGCGTTTTGCTTACGTGATAGCGTGCAACAGCATGCCTTGTTTCGTTTGCAGGCGGGGAGATTTAGGGAGGGGGCACCAGAAATCACAGCGTGCCCGGCCCTGATGCCCATGCCTTAAAATCTGTTAGGTGGCTATAAGGCAATGGCCTTTCTTTATTTGAACAGATCTCCATAAAGAAGTTCAGTTTTCTGAACAGAACCTAGTCTTGTTGGCTTCCAGCACTCTGTGCTCTTTGTAGGGCTGAATCACCCACAGCAAACTTTCGGTGACAAAAAGCCGGGAGACCTGGCTTTAGGTGTAGATGGCAGAGATTTCAGCAACCGTGAGCACATCGTTCCTACATCTAAAGAACTACAAGGTGAAAGCCCACGGTCTCAAGTCTGTCTCTCTAATAGCTCGGAGCTAAGGGAAACGGTTTAATCCCATAGTGACTCTCCCAGCCACACTTACAGCCTTGAAAACCAGGCTCCCGCACCAAGCCAGAGTCCACTGAGGCGTATTTGTTGGTAGTCACAGAGTCTGTCATGTTTATTTGTTGGCAGTAGTGATGTCTCGTTTGTGTTGCTTTGCTTTGCTTTGCTTTGCTTTGTTAATAAAGTGCCTTCTTTAAAAGCAAGTATGTATACGTCACAGGACCTGCCTTTCTGCTCTAAGTGATCGCAGGACATCTTGTTCTGTCCACACGCACCCACACAAGGGATCCACCGCATGGGATGCTGGGCTGGAGGCACTTGATGGGTCATGCCCTTTATTTTTTAGAGGAAGATGAGGACAAGGACAGATCAAGTAAGAGTCTTGCCCACAGAAAAGGAGGTTGCATTTACTGAGCATCTTCTGTGTTCAAGGCACTTCTTCATGATCTGAATGTCATGGAATCCTAACACCCGCCTAAGCATGCCTGTCCCTCGTTGTGTGTCTCTTTTAGCTGGGAGAAGTTGATCAGCCACCCATGGGCACACAGCCAGTGGCCTGTGGTGGCACAGGATCCAAACCCATTCTAATGGCTCCAACACCCATGTTCACTCAAACACTGCACCCCTTCACGTGCACATGGGCACTGAAGATAGCATTTCCATGCTCAGAAAACTTTCTTAACTCCTCGTGAGGACAGAGTTGGCCAGAATTCTGACTGCAGTGGAAGCTGATTGAACCCTGATGTGTCGGTGGTTGACGCACACGTGCATATCATGTATAACCTCTCATTCCTTCAGCAGCTCTTCGCTTAGCCCCTACTGTGTGCTGAGGACTGGACTAGGGACACAGGATTGAGAGGATACAGTCGCACTGCACTTAGGGAGTGAAAGTCAGGAGGCAGCACAGGAACAGACGAAGGGAGTGTGCGACCCGCCTTCGTTAGAAGAGACCACAGATGACGATTGTCTTGGTCAAAGCCAAAGCCTCCCATTAGTTTTACCCTGTGACTCTCAAAGTGGATCTCACCATGCCCTCTGCTTCCTCTAGATCTAAAAAAAAAGAATAAACAAAGGCTATCTTAGAGGTGATAGCCGTTTAGGTCAAGATGCTTTAGGTAACAATGGAGTGGGACGTAATTCATTAATTCAGCAAACGTTTGTTGGGCACCTACCATGTGCCTCTGTGGTAGCCAGAAAGGGCAGATTTGACAAAGGAAATGAGGCTGTCATTTCCCTCCTTATAGTTAATCACCATCTCACGGTCACTAAACTGCTCTTGCGCCCCCTTGAGTGTGCGCCTAGAACTGCGCCATGACTCCCGTCAAGGACCCGCCACCCTAACTGGAGATAGGCACCGGCGTGGCAGAAATGGTTAGCGTCTAACTGCCTATTCCTACGGGAAAGCCACCTCCTAAGTAACCAGTAATCCTGAAGGGACTGGCCTGTGATGCCGGCACAAAGTGGTTTGAAGAGGATCCTTCAGAGGGGAAGGAGTCACACACTGTAACCCCTTACAGCTCAGCCCAATGTACGAGGACTTTTCAGGGCATCGGTTCATCTATGGGCTTGACCACTACGTCAGGAAGCATGAGGTTGATGAAGAAATGAAGACTCCTTGTCCTCCTCTTTTCCCTGGATCTACAGCTAAGAGAAGGGGCAGGAAGGGAAAGAGCTTCCTGAGAAATCAGGCTACTGCATGCCAGTCAGACAGATGTGCTCACTGAGAACTCTGGACCCTGAAATGGGGCCTCTTCCAGGCCTGACAGAGTGCGGGGAGCATCCTGAATCATGATGGGGGGGGGGGTGTGAATAAAGACCTGTAACATTTGGTGCCTTAGTTTCCCACAGCTACTTAAAACAACAGAAATTCACTGACTCTCAGTTCTGGAGGCAAGAAGTGTGAAATCAAGGCCCCCACACAGCCGTGCTCCCTCTGAAGTCTGTAGGGTTCTGATGGTTTACCAGCAATCCATGGCAGACCTTAATCTCTGCTTCTGTCTTCCCTCTCTGTCTATGTCCAGATTTCTCACCCTACTCCAATTTGGCTCCCTTTTTAACCAATAACATCTTTCATCTTCAAAGATGCTATTTCCAATTAGAACCACATCCACGAGACCAAGGCGTAGGGGCTTGAACCTATCTTTGGAGGGACACAATTCAATCCCTAACTCTTGGTGTCCTGCCCTGGGTGACAGCGACACTCATGTCCTCTGTCATGCACCCCTGGGTGCAGGTGAGAGATGCACTGCCCCACCCTCAGTCACACAGCATGCCTGTCTTCACTCCTGTAACCCCTCTTTTCTGAAGAGCTTCTAGGCCTTCTTTGCACTGTGGGGCATAAAGAGAAGAGCAAGGCACAGGATGTGTCTTTAGGAGCCTTACTGAAGAGCACAACTCAGTAGCCATGGCTAAAAATGGGGACACTGATATCTTACCTTGTAGGATTTCTGTGAAGATTAAATGAGTTAATATAACTAAAGCCCTTAGAACCATGCCCGGCACGAGGTCAGTACTGTATAAGTGGGCAATAGTAGCCTCTCTGAGCAATCGTGGGAAATGATTTGGGTAGGAGAAAAAGTCCCGGATAGGAACCAGCACCCTAGACCTCCAGTCCTGGCTCTCCCCAGGCAATTTATTGACTGTTAGCAGTCACTCTGCCTCTCTAGGTCTCAGTTTTCCCTGTTAGTAAAATAGGAGTTTGGAATAATTTGTACCTAAAGCCCCTCCCAACTCAGCAGTTTGAGTCCCTGGTTTTTACCAGGTCAAAAGGGTGAAGGATAACATCTGCAGCCCCCACCCACAGGGGAGAGCCCCCTTCCTCCTCCTGGAAGAGGGGACACACTCTGACCCTCGGCTCTTCCCACTCCTCCCACTGGCTCTGACCATCAGTTCCGAGATGGAATAACCCAGCACTTAACACAGGCTTGAAGGATTCACACCCAGCTTCCCCTGAGAGGAGGCTTGTGCTTTGGTTTTCTTCTATTTTCTAATTTTTGCATTCCTGGGATAAATCCCACTGGTCATGGTGTATAATTCTTATACCTTGCCGGATTTGGTTTGATAGTATTTTGTTGAGGATTTTCACATCTATTTGCATAAGCGATATTGGTCTGTAGTTTTCTTGTGTTGTCTTTATTTGGTGATCAGTGTAAAACTGGCCTCATAGAATGCATCGGGAATATTTACTCCTCTTATTTTTTTGAAGAATTTTTTAATTAATTGAAGAATATTAATTGTTCTTTAAATGTTTGGTAGAATTCATCAGGGAAGCCATATGGTCCTGGACTTTTCTTCATGTGGAGTTTTTTGATTACTGATTCAGTCTCTACTTTTATAGGCTTATTCAGATTTTCTATTTCTTCTCGAGTTCAAAGACTTCAATTTCAGTGGTTTGTGTCTTTCTAGAAATTTGTCCATTTCATCTAAGTTGTCTAATTTGTTGTTGTGTCTCTTATATCTTACATCAGTGTTGTTTTATCATGGGAATAGATGAGAGGAGGAAAACTTAAGGACTAAAAAAGGAAAAACAAACAGAAAATGAAGGCAATTCTTAAAAGTGAGGGGAAAGAGAAGCAGTAGCCAAGGACCTCAGTGAGAGTAAAGAATCATGTGGGGTAAGCCCTGAATGGGAAAAATTGGCGTTTGGGTTTTTGTTTTGTTTTGTTCTTTTAACATTCTATGAAATGTATGTAACTTTTCCAGCTGAGAGAGACAGGAATCTCTAATAAATTGTCTTCCAGCATGAGTCACAGGTCCTACATCATTTGCTTTGCTTTCTCCCCATTTGAGTAATGTTAGGGCTGAGAGAAGGACACATGCCCAGCAGTTTCCAGGAATTATCAAAATATGGAGAAATGAGCATTGAAATGAACTATTTCAAAACTGTTAATAAAACTAATTCTTTAGGGCAAATTGTAGGACTCCTTTCCTTTGACTTACTTAGGCTGCCTATAACAGACATCCCAACCAAAGACAAATCCATCACAAAATGAGCCAGTACATCATGGCACACAAGGCATACTGGCCAGAAGGAACCTCGGAAGCCCTTCAGGCTTTCACGTCTCTGGTGCAGCAGTAAACACCCAGGGCATCTTACCCTCTGCTCTTTTGAAAGCCTGATCCCAACACTAAGAGAATGGTAGGTCCAGTAAGTTGCCAAGCAATCTGCCATCTATCTTTTGATTTCCTTTTAAAAATATAGCTAGAGTTCGCAGTCAATTAAAGAGTCCTTGCATTCCAATCACCAGTTAGATGTGAAAACCTAAGCACAGATCCTTCAGTGTTGAGTTTATCAGAATTACAAGGTGAATTTCAGGAAGTTCCAGAAGTAGAACCAGGTTGCGTGCTGTGGAACTACAGAGCAGTCAAGCGGGTCTCTACTGGGGGTTGTCACCCTTTACAGTTGGCAGAGTCAATAATAATGATAACTACCACTTATTAGGTATTCTCTCTGTGCCATGCAGCATGTTCAATGCTTTCAGGAACTTTGGAGCCAGACTGCCTAGGTTCTGAGCCCAGCTTCTGTCACTAAATAGCTGTTGTTGAACTGCCCTGGGACTCAGTTTCCCCATTTGTGAATGGAGGGTAATAGCCTACCCCTAGCTCGCAGGTAGGTGCCTAGGACATAGGAAGTTTATACAAGTGCTGCTTATATTGATATCATTATTACAATGATTATCTCATTTAATCTCAACAACCTGCAAGGTGTCCTTGTTTTACAGAGATTGGAATTGAAGCTTTAAAATATGCCTGGGCTGCTCAAAGTCACACAGCTAGTGGTTCCAAGACCTAGTGCCTTCCACTAGGTTTCAGAAGGCTTCAACTCAGAAAGTCCTCTTTCAGAAGTCAACTGGGTGTCAGAAAAACCTTGTCAGACCTTGGTCCTCACCTTTGGGAGCCGAGGAGTTAGCTTCCAGTGGGTCTCGGCACAGGGTGCTGTGCATTAGAACCATAATGCTGATAGCTAGTTAAGTCAGAACCGCCCGGCGAGCCCACACGTGGTACTGTTAATGGTTCTGGAGGTGATTTCAGTAGGCAGCTAGGATTGAAACCATCATCATTGCCTTCAATTTCTCTTTGATTCTTCCAGGAGTTTCAGTTAAATGTAATGATTTTGAGCTACTTTTTTGCTCTAGCACAAAGAAGGTTTCTTTTATCTTGAAACACTTAAGGTCAATTTGGCTCAACTCACGCATGGTCTATTCAGAGAAACAGATAGAGAATGTCAACGGAATATGCTGGGATATGCAAGCAAGTCTGGGGGTGGGGGGATCTCTAAAAAGGAGGGCTTGGGTTACAGGTATAGTTTCCTGGAGGAGATGACATCTGAGCTACATGTTAAATGCAGAAGCCCTGTGTGGATTGCAAAGCAGGTGTCACAGGCAGGAGAGGAAGGTCATAAGAGCCCTGGGTACCTTATAACAAGCTTGGATTTTCTTCTGTAAATGGCAGAGCCCCTGCTGATCCTTAAGTTGGTCACATTTTCATTTGGGATATCTCAGGCTGTCAGCAATGGAGGAGACCTGGGGGCTCTGTGGGGTGGGGAGATCAGAAGAAGGCCCTCGCAGAAGTCCCAGTGACAAGGAGGGGCTGACCAAGATAGCAGAGGAAGATTCAGGTGAGAGGAAGGAACAGCACAGGACTTGGAGACTGGAATTAAAGTGGGGGTTTGGCAGCTGAGCAGTCTGAGATGACTCCTAGCCTTTCAGCTTGATGATGGTCATATAACTCACCAACGAGACAGACAAGTGGAAATGCAAGTTAGGGGAGGCTGATATCCGTTTTAGGCATGTGGATTTGGTGATAGGGAGATGCTAAGCAGGTCGCTGGATATAAAGCTCAGAGACGGTTTATTCCCCATGTTCATGAAGGAATGACTTGATTAGTAGGAATTCACTTTGCAGTAGCCAAGATGCAAATCAACGTTGTCATCCTGGAACTATCAGTCACTTTGGCATTTGAATAACATGAGATCTGCTCACCTTTGTCATCTGCTGTTTTAATCCAATTTCATGTTACAATCTGCAAGAGTATTATTAGAATCAGCCTTTATTATATTTTCCTAACCTCTCCACCCTACCCCTGCCAATTCTTCCCCAACCAAGTCCAATTAAGTTTCATGGTTTCATTGGATACTAGAGAGGATAATATAATATGGTATTTCTAAACGATAACTGAAGGAAAAAAGATTTCCAAAGAGACAGATTTAAGTGTTCTACACGGTGTGAGGAAGTAGAGCGAAAGTGGGGTTTGGGATCAGAGGGCCAGGGCTGGCGAGCCTACACTGCCACCTTGTAGCTGTGTGATCCTGGACAAGCCACTTAATTTCTACAAACCTAAACTATGCAAATGAAGGCGGGGATACTAATGTTCACCTCCTTGGATTGTGGTTGGAATTGATGGAGATCTATGTCATCGTCCCATCACCAGTTTATAACAGAAGGCTATTAACAGGTGTCTGTTATTCAATTGAACATACATGAAAGTTTTCCACACAGGGACTCACTGTGGAAGGTTCTTGACAAATATTAGTTTGTTCCTTGCTTCCTGTTCTAGTTTGCTAGCTGCCGGATTGCAATATACCAGAAACGGAATGGCTTTTAAAAAGGGAAATTTAATGAGTTGCTAGTGTACAGTTCTAAGGCCGAGAATTAAAACAAGTTTATAGAAAAGTCCAATCAAAGGCATCCAGGAAAAGATACCTTGGTTCAAGAAGGCCGATGAAGTTCAGGGTTTCTCCCTCAAGTGAGATGGCACATAGCAAACACAGTCAGGGCGTCTCTCTCAGCTGGAAGGGCACATGGCGAAGACGGCATCATCTGCTAGCTTACTCTCCTGGCTTCCTGTTTCATGAAGCTCCCCGGGAGGCGTTTTCCTTCTTCATCTCCAAAGGTTGCTGGCTCGTGGACTCTCTGCTTCGTAGTATCACTCTCTCTGAATCTCTCTCTCCAAAATGTTTCCTCTTTTATAGGACTTCAGAAACTAATCAAGACCCACTCAAATGGGTGGACACATGTCATCCCCTAATCCAGTTTAACAACCATTCCTAACTAAATCACATCAACCAGGGAGATGATCTCATTACAGTTTCAAATATACAGTATTGAGTAGGGATTATTCTACCTTTATGAAATGGGATTTATATTAAAACATGGCTATTCTTAGGGGGCACACTTCCTTTCAAACCAGCACACTTCCTTTCATCACTGCTTCCTTCCTCTAGTTTTGCCACATCTTCAAAAGGCTCCATTCTGAAGGTGGACCTAGAGACTGAAGGGAAGGAGTTCTCTTTGGTGCAGTGCAATCGCAGGGTGGCTCCATAAGGGAATTGCCTTGGTAGAAAAAAATTAATCCACAGGCCATAAGACCAGAGATCAGGTCCCTTTTATTCATTAGACACTGTGGGCAAAGTGCCTGTGAGCTTTCCCAGAGGCTACGACAGTTTTTAAGATCTGGAAAAATATATATATAGGCTCTGTAAAATAGGAAAAGAAAACTACAAAATCAAAATTAATAAATGTTCAGGGTCTATGAGGCACATGAATATGTCACCTCCATTAATTGTTAAGTATAGTATTCATGAAAATGTCATTGCCTCTTAGAAATGATTCGTTGGTTAAGTTTTCTTCACTTCATAAGCA